>JASCZW010012139.1:0-29477 GCA_034211315.2 Aedes japonicus
TTTTATATCCCTAGCAGCACATTTGTTGCAAATCGGTTAAAGTAATCTAAATGTGACTCAACTAGGTCAAAATCAAGTTTCTGCCACTAATTATGACGGTTTGGTGTTGCTTGGGATATCAACTTCCCTATTACCCACGAGGGGTTAATTTTTTTACAAAAATCTACAACAATAGTCTATTTGTTGATCGCCTATCCAAGGAAGTTGTAAGACATCCTCCTAAATATTTTATCCTGTTGCATTAATAGGTTAATAGGAACTACAAATTACGGATGGGAAAAAAGGTGGGAATTTAAAGTATGGTTTACAGAACACATTAAATTTAAATTCTAAATTATCTAAACACTTATAACTTTACAATTTATGGTTTTCTTTTGACTTGAACATTTTTTGAAAAAGAAAAAATAAACACACAAACACATATAAAAAAAAACTTATAGTAATCATAAATGTTAAACTAACTACAATCTAATGCTAATGTTAGTCAAAAACACATAAATGAGTTTCATGTACTCCAAATCACGTACAGCAAAAAATATCTCGAATTGGCACCTTGGGTTGTCTACCTCGAGCCCGAAGGGAATCATAAAGCTCAGATCTGACTCCACGATGTTCATCACAAGACCAAATAACGTGATCTGCGTCCTGATAGCCTTGTCCACACTCACAGAGATTGCTGTCGCTTAGCCCAACCCGGTATAAATGAGCGTTCAAAGAATAATGATTGGACATGAGCCGAGACATGACACGAATGAAGTCTCGTCCAACATCCATCTCCCTAAACCAAGATTTCTTCGACACCTTTGGGATGATAGAATGTTGCCATCGCCCCAAATCTCCTTTACTCCATTTATACTGCCAGCTGACGAGAGACTCTTGACGAAAAATAGGAAAAAATTCGTTGAAGGCGATTTGTCGATCACAAATATAGCCTTCCATAGCGCCCACCTTTGCAAGCGAGTCCGCTTTCTCATTGTCCGGAATTGAACAATGAGATGGGACCCATACAAAGGTGATGATAAAATAACGCGAAGATAAAGCACTTAGAAGCTCCTGTATTTTCATGAGAAAATACGAGGAGTGCTTTACCGGCCTCAATGAGCGAATAGCCGCTATAGAACTGAGACTATCTGTGAAAACGAAGTACTGATCCGGTGTTAATGAGGCAACGATTTCTAGCGTGAAGTGTATTGCCGTTAATTCAGCGACATATACGGAACAAGGAGCTTGAAGTTTACGATTGGCGCTATAAATTTCATTAAATATACCAAAGCCTGCTGACTCCTCTATCAAAGAACCGTCAGTGAAGAACGATTTAGTGGAATCAACTTGGCCAAACTTTGCAGCAAATATCACCGGAGCAATCATAGGACGATGATGCTCTGGCATTCCATGAAGCTCCTGCTTCATGGATAAATCAAAATGAACCGAATTGTCGAAATCGGAGAAGCAAACACGATTGGAAATGTTCGGCGAAGGGCTGACATCCTGTGTTATGTACAAATGGTACAAAGGTCATGAAGCGGGTTTGAGGGTTCAACTCAAGGAGCTTCTCAAAATTTTCGATCACCTGGGGGTTCATAACTTCACACCTGGTGAGGAGCCGGAGAATTATGGTTGTTAATATGAGCAAATCATCTGCAAACGCCCATAGTAGTGGCAATTTGAGAACCTTGAGGTCCATTCGGGTATTTTTTCAGCAATTTTATGAATTATATCTTGGATAATGTAGTTAAATAATTCCTTTCCCTCTTTTCACCTCTCCAGATAGCTGGTTGTTCCATAACACTCTTGTTACTTCGTCTTCTATGCATGCTATAACTCTATCAACTAATCTTGTCGATACTTTTAGACTGATCATGATGTCTCTGATATTATTTACTTTCACAGAGTCAAATGCTTTTTTAATGTCCAATGCCAATATATACAATTCCTTTCCTGCATTCCAATATTCTGTCATGATTCTCCCAGTGACAAATATATGATCTTCTGTAGATCTATTGTTTTTAAACGCTGCCTGGTATAAATCTGGCTCACCTGCACTGCTTGTTAATTGCATGGCTATCCATTTTGCATATATTTTGTAAACTACATTGCATAAAGATATTTTCCTGAAATGATGTGCCTCTGATGCTCCTGTTTTATTTTTGGGGATAGGTATTTGATTTGACATCAGCCATTCAGTCGGAAGTATATTTTCGGTGTATACTTTTTGTATTAGCCTAATGATTGTGTTAGTGTTTTCTCGTTCGCATTTTAGAGGAGTGTAATCATGTTTATCACAGATTTCAGTAACCGGCCCTTCACTCTCTCTCAAAAGTTGTTCCCAGACTCGTGTGCTTATGTTTACTCCTTTTTTGTGTTTCTGTTTAATAAAACCTTTCAAAAACCTATGTGTCTTTCGAATACGCTGCCCTATGTCGAAATCATTCAGATTTATGAAGAATTGCCTGATATCTTTTTCTATGTGTTCTTTAACGGCTATCTTAGATTCCTGTCTCCGGTTCCCTAGCCTATATTATCTGGATGTTTTTTTTTAAATATTTTAATAGCTGTTTTAAGCCTATGTTATCAAATGCTTTTTTTTCTGTTTGAAGTGGAAGGTTCTTTTGAAACTCTTATTGTTTTGTTTGCTGCTTTCTTCATTCTTTTGACTAAATCTGTATAACATGCCTCGATAGTGTGTGTTTCTGTTTTAATCCGCCCTGCCGTAGATTGCAGTTGTTCTTGGTACTTTTCTTTAATTTTTTTAACCATAAGTAATTCTAAATTGATCTTTTTGGATTCTTGTTCGAAGTTTGTTTTCCTTACAATTTTTCCAAATTTCAAGCCTTAAGCTAACAGTTTATGGTCTGTATTTAAATGCGTCCAATTTCCTGGAATATATCAGATTTTGAAATCTGTTGGTGCTAGTACGTGATCTATTTGACTTTGTCTAATTCCACTTCTCCATGTAATTTCGGTGTTTTTGCCTATCTTTGAAGATACATTTTTCTATTTTGCTGTGTGGAGAAACATTTTGAACATTTCTCCGTTATAGTTGCATTTGTTTTGTCCTAGTATTTTCCCCATCAATTTCTCGTTCCTCTTGGTTTGAATCATCTGTACCTAATTGAGCGTTGAAATCTCCCACTATTACAACATGTTTTCGATTCTTTCTGTCTGCTGTGTGTATTCAATCATATTTCAATATGTATTCAAAAATGTATGAACTCACTAGAAAATAGATGGATCATGTGAATAAACTAGTGCCGTAGGTCGGATCCGACAATATTCAATAAAAAATTAAATTTCCAACTAGGTAACAAATATTTCGAGTTCGGTGCAATACTTCTCAAAATGCTGACAGCTATTAAATACAATCTTAAAGAAGTTTTAAGTCGTTTGGGACATCACCACAACTGCTTTGTTGCCAAATTTAAATTATACAATTAGGGACGACCTGCGGCGAATACACCAACAAGAACAACGCTACCTCAAAGCTACCTACCTAGTAAAGCGTACGCAAATTAATAATCCAAAACAACACGGCATAAACTCATCAGGATTCGCTGAAGAAGACAACAAAGGTCCATACAGTTCCACCACTGGAACCAGAACGAGACAGCAACGAGCGGTTGAGAACATTCCAAAACATCGACGGCATAAACCGCCATTAATGTTACATCAGCAAGCCCCGCGTCGAACGATTCGATCCGGGCTAGTCATTGTTAATAGTTGATGAGCGGAACAATCAGCTTTCACAATCCGCTTATTGAGAACCAGCAACGCTGAATAATGAACAGATATTGGCCGAGAATATCGTTCCACCAGTGATCGGGGGGTGAAGGTAAATGGTGGAAAACGTCAATTCAGCAGCAGCAGCAGCAGTTTCACCACAATAAACAGTGGCAAAACCGAAACTAAAATAAAAACGGCAAACCTCGGGACCGGCAAACGTACACGACACCCAGTCACACAATCAACGAGCATCCAGTTCCTATAGACATTGAGGATTGCTATTCATTATTCATCGCGAGGATTTACCCCCACAGCGTTGTGACCGTGCGGTGCTTCCGGTGGAGATATTTCTTGAAAAAAAAACAACACATCAATACCACGCGGTCACCTGGGAAGATACAATTTCCATGGAAACGCCAGGTGTTTCACAAAGCAAAGTTCAAAAACACTCGCCCTAGCAGACATCGCCAGCAAGGAAATCGTACCTGTCATGGCACAGTATTGCTGCAGGCCAATTGTCGTTCGTTCGAAAGGGACACCTTCCTACGAATGGATAAGAACGGAAACAGCATAGCAACTGGCCACGCTAATCGACCGACAGGACCGTCAGGGCAGGTGGCAGGTCCCGATGATGGCCCTCTCGCTTTCATTCGAATCAGCTCTCGCTTTCTCACGTGCCGTTTCATTTGAATCTACCCTTTTTCCTTGGTGGTGGTTAGTTAGTTTTCGGTAGGTTCGTGGTGGGACTCGCTGTTTGCACCTGAGCGCTAACCATTTCAATTCCAGAAGCGGTCCGATGCGGAGTGGATAATAAACAAGATCGGGATTCATCCTGTCGTTAGTTTACGAGTTAATTGTACGCGTGAACGTGGAATCGGATTGTGATAATACTTTCGAATCAAAGTTGTCAAGGAAAGTGTTCATTAGTTCTACGAGATTGATTCGGAGTGTAATTGCTACGAATTTGAGAACCAAGTTAACGACGTTTTAATTGGAAAGGTTTCTCGTACGATTAACCATCAAGGCAAAGAACAGCCGTTTCTGTGTGGATAGAAACAGATTACAGATTCACAAGTGCATTAGCTACAGAAAAAGGATTAGCAGACATGGCCAAATCATTTTTGAAGGTGAAGTATTTTTCTTTAAACTGAACTATGGGTGGTTTTTCTGCCGTAAATTGTTTTAAAAAAAAAGTGTTTCAGAGCTGACATATCCGGGGAAGTTGGTGTCTATGTTTTGAAGATCCGCCGTTTATTGGCTTTGTTGGGAGCTTAGGGTGATGGAAATGTCGATGCCTTGGATCAAGAATATATAATATATCTTACTACATACTTTTAAACATCCAAAGCAGAATGATAGTCGTTCAATGATCCACATATATTTTTTAAATTGAACTCCTTTCGAGCTATCGTAGGCCCCAAGTTCACTACACAAAATTTGTTTGATAGTTGAGTATGGCATGACAGCTGAAAACCTCTAAAAAAACTATTAATACAAGCTTGAAGCGGAAAATATGTGTACATATAATGATGATGATGATGAGATACTACCATCTATTGTAGCAAGGTAACTTTCCATAGCAGTGGAATAATCGGAAAAACGATTTGATCAGGATTCTATTGTTGTTTGAGATCATCAAGCTCCTGTATGAAAGACCAAAAACGTTTGGGCGGGCCCGTAAGCAGATACACTTACGCGAAACCCGCGAATATAGGAAAGATAATCTCCTTCCAAAAGCAAGTTCACACCCACAGCACGAGAATCGAGCCCTCGATTGACAGAATAAACCCAATAAATGGGGTCGTAGAGTCCGCCCTTGTTCCGCGAAATGTTAACAATAGAGAGGAGACAGTTCCATGCTCCCTATCCAAATCGTATCACTTGGGTGCCCTGATGGTCCCTCCCTTTACCCGTTATATATTAGGTCGTGTATATTCAGTTTATTTTGTAGTGATCATTTGATTGCCTGCCTTGTGTTAGAAAATTTGGCTGAAAGTAAAATTGGTTAGGGTTTATACCGTTCTTTTTGTATGCCTCTGTGTTGTCTCGATGTAGGGTATGTGTCCCTTGACTCAGCCTAATATGCAACAATCGATTACATTTTTTATCATAACTCATGCGGTATTTGAGCTGGAAGCAAAATTTAACTAGCTATACACTTTCTAAGATATGTTCAATAAGCCATCTGGTAGTATGTATCACAAAAAGTTACACAACTCATTTTATGAAGTCAGAAACTTTCAAGTAATATGGATGTAATGTCGGTCTATGGGTACCAAATTGGGTCTAACCATAGATGCAAGTTCGTCCCATTCGATGAATTTGTTATTAAATGTTGTCTATGTACGATTTCTTCTGATTTTCTGATTCAAATCGTTGTCAGCTGTATTCGCTCTACCCAACAAACAATTTTACAAATCAAACCATACGTGAACAGCTAAGAAACACTTAAGTCATTTTTAAATATGATTTAGCGGTCATTCGACAATCAAAACATTATAATTCACTCTACACAGATTTAGTTCCTTTAAATTGTGTTAAGATGAGCCATATGAAAAACATTCAACCGAAACTCAGACATTTGTATTGTAAATGTAACCAATAACAACATTTTTACCACGCTTTCCATACAACAGGCCATATTTAGGAACCTAGAAAAAAATATGTCTCTAACATTGGGTCTATGGTTTTCATGTTAAATCATTGTTATTTTACCTATGTGACCTGTTCGTTTATAATGTGTGACTATTTTCTGTACATCTTGGCTGCATTATTCGACTTATAGGTTCGATTTCGGCAAATTTAGATCATTCGAAGATCACTTAGATAATCTGTTCAGCTTAACCAGTAAATTCGTGGTGTCTAAAAAGTTAAGGAAATCGAAAACTACACGGAAGTGAACAACTATAAATTCATTAATAATGTCTCAATTGCTTTCAAATAAATCAATCATCCTGATCGTAACATGATTTTGTTGATTATCGCCGAAATAATGGCATATTTGGTACATAGGCCGAATCAAGGGTCTGAGGCTAACATTACATCCCGTTACCCTATCTGCTTTTGAAGAGTTGACTTCAGGATCACCATATGATATTGCTTGCGGTCATAGGATAAGGAAGAGAACAGAAAGGAAAAAGGATTAGTGATTGGTAACACGCTATGCGCATGTAAGATTTTCATGGTGATATTGTCACAACGGCCGTTCAGAATGGTTCGACGGATGCATATGAGAGATCATTCCCGTTAAGTTTTCGCTCGTTTACTCAATTCTATCGTGTTTGGTTATAGAATACAAGAAACATTTCAAAACGTACGTGCTTCATTTGGGAATATCAGCGCAATGATCCGCCATCGCATCTTCAAGAGATCATTACAAGCTGGTCATTTGGTTCAGGCACTTTTGAACGTTGATGGGGCAGCCGATTCACACATGACTGATTCCACGCCAAATCGGTCGGTCACCAAACTCAACTATCTTCGATTTTGATGAAACTTGGTACACGTCTTCAGTATGTTGAAAAAAAAAATCCACTGGTGTTAAGATTATTTGGATTCAAGAGTAACTTTTGAGATGGGTGTATGTTTTTTTCCAACATTTTACTTGAAAAATCGTAGTTCAAAAACCATTACATTTAGAGAAAAACTTTATATGGGGGAGTTGTAGAGAACTAAAAAGGCTTTGTAAAAAAATGTACACTGAAAAAAAAATTTTTTTCATAAAGAAAAATCGAAAATAAATACTAAAAATCAAATATTAAAAAAAACATATTTTTAATATTTTTTAGATTTGTTTTGTGGAAATTTGAGAAAAAAGACACTTTTTAAAAAAAACTCTAGGATGGACGCTCTTATAATAAAAAAGTTTTCCGAAGAGCAAACTTTGGTGCATATTTCAAATTTTGGTTATTCATTATTATAAATGAAAATTAATTATACAATATGATTTTGGAGATCATTAAAAACAATAATGATGATAATGATAAATCACCTGAACGCAACCGTTTTCGAGATTTTTCGGATTTTATTTCAATAGAATGAAAAAACCTCAGAAAATTCGCTCTTTTCTTAAGTTAATCGAGATTTCCACCAGAAATGATAAATTTTCCAAGATCTTCATATTATAACGTTCACATTACTCTAATGTCCTCTTTTCTTTTGATATCAGGATGATAAGAAGACTCATTTGAAAAGAACAAGATAAATAGCACTATTGTTTTAATATTGCAATCAATATATTTATAATTGTTTTTATGGCTGTATCGGTCGGGCCGCTCAGAGAATGAAGGGAGCGAATTTGCTAAAGCGATGAAAGTAACAGCGAGATAGATGTCGCAGGGGCGACAAGTGTGAAATGGACAGATGATGAAATTATGCGGAGGGTCATATAGAAGAAGCATATTAATCGAACTGCTGACTATTTTGCCAAGCTCCAACGATGTTAGAGGTCGGGTGTAGTGTGTGAAAACTACACTCCGAACAGTTCGGTGATGTAGCGATGAAAGTAACACATATTGTTTAAGGTAGGTAGACAAATAGCAGCTATAACGTATGTCAGGTATATCTTCTCATAAAAAAAACAGCTAATGTACGCTGCCTGTAAACTACCAGAGATGTTTTATACCTGCATTTCCAAAGGTACCACAGCCAATATATATGCTCATACATAGTCGCATTCATCAGTAAAATCTATCTGAGTGAACTGAAAATGGAGTTTAACATGAAGAAGTGTTGTATGCCGTTTCCCACTAAACGGTGCTCAAAAAACCTTCGTAAATTAACCGAACAAAATGTCAAAAAACTCAAGTTTATGGGCAAAACACATTTGGACACTTCTTTGATGATTTGTGATAATTGTCGTTTGCATTTAAATAGAACGGAACAATCCCATGCTGCAATTTCGGAGCCTAGTGAGAAACCATCAATTACTAACATTATGGATCCACAACCATCTACATCACGGCAAGTAGACTTGTATGGTCTCGAGGAAACGCCATCGGCAATATCATTAATGTCAGTGCCATCTGATAGCAGTGTGCAAGATTATTCAAGGCGCCATAATATTGAGCTATTTAACAAGGGCGTAGCTGGAATCAACGTTTCGCCAATATCGGCTAAAAAGTTCCTGAACGTAAATTATGCCCGCAAAAAGTTCAAAGATGTTTCAAACGGCATTCGGACACACATATTTGGGGATCAAGCGGAGGAGGATGACCTGGAACAATTGAAAGTGAAAGCAGCCGAATATGACGAAATAATCGCGCAGCTAAAGGACCGGTATGCTGATCCAGAAACTTCGAGGGACGATCAAGTAAGGATACTTTCGGTTTTACCACAATCTTGGACAAATCAAAGAGTAATGGCAGAATTTGGAATAACAAACAAGTACATCGTATCACAAGCTAAATTCCTTGCAAAGCACGAAGGTGTTTTAGCTGCCCCTAACGAAAAGCTGGGACACGGTCTGAACCCGGAAATAAAAACCAAATTTTGCAATTTTACGACAGTGATGAGATTACACGAGCAACCCCTGGTATGAACGACTACGTTTCAGTGAGGAGTGAAGGTAAGAGGGTTCATATTCAAAAGCGCCTTTTAGTTTGTTCATTAAGAGAAGCTTTCATTAAATTTCAAGAGATGCATCAAAATGCTGTTGGGTTTAGCTCTTTTGCAGCACTAAGACCAAAGCATTGCAAATTACTTGGCAGCACAGGTTCTCATAACATTTGTGTTTGCACCATTCATGAGAACATTAACTTGATGCTTCATGGTCTTAGAAAATATTCATTCGAGAATGATTATAAATTGTGTTTTGAAGAAATATTATGTAGCTCATCAACTAGAACTAAAAATGTTACCTCCGTGAATGCGAACGATGTCCAGGCTTTTCAGATTTTGAGAGTAGTTTAACAGACAAATTAGAAAAACGTGGTTTAGTTGAAATATCTTTTGAACAATGGATTTCAACTGATAGATGTAGTTTAGAGACACTTGTTAAACCAATTGATGAATTTATTGCTTATTTTTGTGAAAAGTTGGAACAATTAGTATCCCACGATTTTGTCAAATCTCCAGCAGTCTAGTTTCTTGAGAGATTATAAAAGTTGTCTTAAAGACGGCGAAGTAATAATAATTTGTGATTTTTCTGAAAATTATTCATTTGTTTTTCAAGATGCTGTTCAAAGTAGTTATTGGAGTAATGAGCAAGCCACTATTCACCCTTTTGTCATTTATTACACGGAATCTGGAATACTTAAAAATATCAGTTTCATTGTTATCTCAGAAGTGTTGAAACATGATACGATTGCGGTGCAGGTGTTTATTTCAAAACTAATTAGGTTTTTAGCAAACAAAAATTAAAGTAAAGAAAGCTACGTTTATGTCTGACGGGGCAGCATCCCAATATAAAAATAGGAAGAACTTTGCAAGCCTTTGTAAGTTTAAAAAGAAATACAATATTGATGCTGAATGGCATTTTTTCGCAACATCCCACGGTAAGGGACCTTGCGATGCAATTGGTGGTACATTAAAACGAATGGCAAGATATGCAAGCCTTGCTGTACAACATGAACACCCTATAAAAAGTGCATTAGAGTTATTCGAATGGGCGAACCAAAAAAGTGATGATTGTTTAACAAAAATGTCGTTTTGTTATGTATCACATGAAGAGTATGAACAGGGGGTAGCAGAATGGAATGAAATTTACCGACAGACTAAAACGATTGCAGGTACACAAAAGTACCACTCATTCGTTCCAATTTCAGAAAACGAAGTTTTTGTAAAACTGTTTTCGAATGACGAAGAAGGCAGGATTCATAATATATATAAAAGCAATCAATAGTTTATATAATGTTTATGTAATATTATCAATGACCGAGACTAATAAATGGTATATATAAATATAAATCCAACCATAATTCATTATTTTTGTCTTATAACTTTAAGTGAAGCTTTTTCAATCGACGAGCTGTTAAGAGTAAGTAAGAGGCACATACATGTGTTTTAAAAAGGCTAAAAACACAAGAGAAACAATCGTTAGCTATTGTTGTTTTAATATCACGAGTAATTTATGAAAAGGGCGTATTTTTGAGGTTTTGAAATTTTATTGAAAGAAAATCAGAAATATCTTGAAAACAGTTGCGTTTACGTGGTTTATCATTATCATCATTATTGTTTGTAATGATCTCCAAAACCATATTGTAACATCAAAATTTATTTATAAGAATGAATAACCAAAATTTGAAATATACACCAAAGTTCGCTATTTGAAAAACTTTTTTATTATAAGAGCGTCCATCCTAGAGTTTTTTTAAAACGTGTCTTTTTTCCTCAAATTTCCATACAACAAATTAAAAAAATATTAAAAATATGTTTTTTAGATATTTTATTTTTAGTAATTATTTTTGATTTTCTTGATGAAAAAAAAATTTTTATTCTGTGTATATTTTTTAAGAAAGGCTTTTTAGTTCCTACAATTCCCTTATATAAAGTTTTTCTCTAAATGTAATGGTTTTGAACTACGATTTTTCAAGTAAAATGTTGGAACAAACACATACGCCCATCTCAAAAGTTACTCTTGAACCCAAATTATCTTAACACCAGTGGAATTTTTTTTTTCCAACGTACCGAACTCATGTGCCAAGTTTCATCCAAATCAATGATGATCGGGTATGATTTTTGGGATTTCCGGCACATTCTGGATGGAATCCCTCACATGAAATCTGCCGCAACCAACTCGACAGAGCGCGCCCATACCCCTTTCTGAGCCGAAGTACAGGGAGCGAAAAATATGTGTACATATCTAATCTATCTAATCTAATCTCACAATAACGCAGCCAATTCTTGCAGGCATCCTGGGAAATGATGGTTTCTTGAATACATCATTTTTCTTGTCATCGGCCAGGCCAACTGCGTAGTATGTGCCGCATAGAGGATTCCACGAAATAGAGCGATTCCGTGGATTGAATCAAGGGAAAGAAGAAAGCGGTGTCTCCCGTACCAAATGCTTCCATGTAGAGTTAAACAGTGTGATAATTTGTACTTTATCGTTGGGAGCATAGATGCTAGAAAGATTAGTGTATGCTCCTTTTGTCTGTGGATGAACTTTTGGCATTTGAACCAAAAGCCTGGCAATAATTGCCAAGGTTATAGCGCCTTATCTCGCTCAATGGAGGGTAAGTGGACCAATACTTACGACGATGGATAAATGCGAAGCTGAAAATAGCATACAAAATATTGTGAAGGGATGTTAAAATATAAAATGAGAATATCATGTGTATTGTCTGCATGTCTTTCGATTGTAGTCCTCGTTGCAATTGTAGATGGACTTGCATTATCATTGCCATGAAGGAAAAAAAAATCATACAATACTCAGGAATTCCATGGATGATCCAAAATTATATACAGAATAAAGAATACTTACATTTTTTCGTGGTACGAGCAGAAAAAAATGTGTACATATATGTCTAAACTTAATATCCATTAGGAATAGTTGGCAGTAATATTATTGAATAAATTTGTCTGATAAAATCCTTTAAGGTGCCATACAAAGCAACTTCAATCCAGGAGCATCCAATGGCAGAATGTCTTGAGATTCACGCGCATTCCGAGGTTACTTTCGGCTTCTCATATAAACATTACCGTTCTCATATGAAATAAGTTTATGCAAACATATGTCCGTTTTGAAAACTAATAAATATTCACAAAGCTGAACCGTATTTAGTTTCAAAAAACTCAACATTCATACACTAAGGTCTTTTTTACACGTTTTTTTACACGATAACTCCCAAATGGAAAAAAACTTATCGACCTCATTCGAATCACATTTTCCGTTTAGAATGAGCATGATTGCTACTCCGTTATTGCCAGATCAGCTGTAATTACACAGAGAACCAACAGATGATGCTTGGGGCTAGCATACATCTTCAATGTGTAAGAACTGGTGATCTCAAGCTAAGGCAATACCAGCGCCGGCCCCACCCGAATGCAGGTCAAGTAGGGAATAGGTAGGAATATGTTGACGTGATTTTTTTTTCCTCTGTTCGGGACATAAACCACTGAGACCAGTAATTTGATCTATTGTAGTATATCCCGTGTCCTTTGTTTAGTGCATGTCGATTAACCTCATCACTATTGAGAAATGACGAGGTATTCGGTGTTGTTACAGTTGTCATTGTTTGTTTTGGTTGGCAATGAATCAAATTTTATTGAAAGTTCTCGCTATTTGAACCCTTTGAGGAGTGAGAGCACTCTTCAAAGGCGCGCCTTTATCAGTCAAAATCAGATTCATTGCAAAGAAAACAAACTATGACTCCGATACAGAACCCTAGTCATAACCAATTCAAACTATAAAACATCAAATAGACAACGAGAATTCACATAAATGAAGACTAACCATGTTTTACTTATTCTAAGCTCATCCTCGCACAATTGCAAAACGAGTATTGTCACTTTTCATAAGACATAAAATGTAACAAGGACTAAAATATGTTCCTTTGGCTACAAATAACAAATATGTTCCCTAGTTTGAATTAATTCAGACTAGGGTTCGGTGGTAGATCTGATACCCCGTAACGCACCACGAAAAGGTGATCTACCAGCGTTACGGGTCATGTTGACGTGATACTCGCTTTACTGGAAGCCGAGAACACCTCTGCACTTCCACGAGAAACCACTGGGATGTTGGATAAAATGGTTGTGTTTGCAGCAGGATCCGTTTTGATAAACGGTGTGCAGAAATCAACTGACGTCGCCAGCGTATAAGATATTTTAATATGTTCTCGGTTTATTCTCTGCACAGAGATGAACAGTAAAATTATTCAAATTTTGGCATCGATTTAAACCAACAGTAGGGATGCTGTTGGGGCCACTCACAAGTGTGGATGGTTTATTTCAGTAGAGTACAAATATACGTTGAAACATCGAGCTTGAGGACCGATTTAAACCAACAGTAGGGATGCTGTTGGGGCCACTCACAAGTTGTGTGGGTGGTTTATTTCAATAGACCACATAAATACGTCAAAATTCCGAGTTTGAGGATCCCTCATCCAGCCTTAACCTTGTCTGACACAATGCAAAAATGAACATGAAAGTACTGACATTTGTTTCAGACAGCGAACGGTGCAAAGGTTTGAGTGGGCAAAACGTCAAAATGCTCCACAGAGAACATGACAAATTAACAAGAGAATGGGCATTAAATAGGGAATGAATGAGAGTAGTTGTTAAATTTAGGGTAAACCTTTCTTCGGGAAGAAATTGTTTCATATACCTCCCTTCCTTTCCCACGCAAATCCCTGCACGGTCACTTTTACAACTCACCACAAGGATTATATTATCGTCGAAGCCGAAAACCGGAAAACCCCACTAGCGCCAGTCGATACCACTCTTGTTTCGTACGTTTGCACTGTGGCGAATCAAGCGCGCTGTACAGCGCATCTGATGTGCTACACAGCGCATCAGATGCAACACCCTGCCACCATATGGAAAATCAGTTACATAGATCTGCGTGAGTGACTTTTTCCGGTTCCGAACTGCAACGAGAATATATCTAGGGTTTTTTTTCATTAAGGCGAATCTACAATTGAGAGATTCTCTCCGGGCTCGCTGCTCTTTCATTCCATCACAGCGCCATTATAAAACTTACGAGGAATTCTTTAGTACAGATCGAAACACAACAGTGCTGGCTAGCATACTCTACAAATAGTAGAATGAAAAACGTAAAGGTGATTGGTTTATGAATGAAAGAGAGCAAGCCCGGAGAAATCTCTCAATTGTAGATTCGCCCTTATGAAAAAAAAACCCTAGATATATACAGATCGAACAGCAAAAACGAACGAAAGCAAAAAAAACCCAGAATAGCAGAAGAGAGACAGACAGAAAAACACGCAAACGCCGTCTGGATTTCTCCGTGTAAACAACGCCTCCGCTCCTATGAACAATTCATGTTTGCCATACATATTTCTTTGTACTAACGTATCCAATTGCAGAAATGTAAGCAAATCACAAGGCATAGTTTTTTTTTTCACATAAGGTAGAACTTGATTTCTTTTGGAGTACTAACACATACATATGGAAAATATGGCTGACAAAATCTTTTTCATCAGCGATCAGAACAATGTCATCAGAACAATCAATCAGAACGAATCACATTTCTAGGATTTTTTTCAATAGGGCGAATCTAACATTGAGAGATTCTCTTCTCTCTCGCTCTCTTTCATTGATAACTGCGCCATTATAAAACTTTTAAAGGAATCTTTGGTACAGATTGAAACACAACAGTACAGGCTAGCATACTCTACAAATAGTAGAATGAAAAACGTCAAGCTGAATGGAATATGAATGAAAGAGAAAGTAATCAAAGAGAGTCTCTCAATTGCAGATTCGCCCTAATGAAAAAAAAACCCCTAAATTTTCCGTTTAGGGCAAAAAGTAATCATATGGCAATTAAAAAAAAATCAGAATCGAAGTAATTTCAAATGTTTATGCGTGTTAATTGATCAACTCTATTTAGTCTTTTTTAACGTGGTTTCATAGTAAAAGTGGAACGTATCTCCCGTGTAAAAAAAAACCTTTGTATATTATATGTACACATATATTTTATGTACAAACAGGGTGTTCCGTTCTTTAGTGCAAATATTTTCAGGGGCTGTAGGGAATAATATATGAAGGAAAAAACAATTCTACGCATATAATCAAATCTCTAAGTTTACGGAGTTATTGGACTTTTATTGCTTTGGTACACAGTTTTAAATTGACTGTAACTCAAAAACTATGTTACTTAGCAAGACTTTTCTTCCTTCATTCGAAAGTTTGGGAAATTTCATACAAAATAATTTTATTTAAACTTTGAGTAGTTATCATTAAGTGTCCTTTAAGGGGTAAAAAAATTGAAACATCTCTTTTTTATAGGAGTTTTTTCATGTTTTTTTTTAATAAAACACGTGGCAAACAGCAGTTATTTATTGAACAAAAACATGTCTTTGAAAGTGTTTCACAACTCTCTGTTTGACTCAAACTTTCTATCTCGCACAGTTTGTTTGCAGTACTGTTCTGAATGCGACATTACGTGGCTGGGTAGCTCAGTGGTTACCCGTTTTGCTTACTGAGCAGATAGTCGGGAGTTCAATCCCAGGCGCGTCCCCTGCCTTGCTATTTGTCGCTTGCCTCTTTCTATCACCACTAGATTTAAAATAAAAAGCAGCCTACTGCGCTTTCATTGATCGCATCACTTACCACAGTGAACCCATGATCTATAAAGAAACCTGCCTCACTAACACAAATCTATCCTTCCCTTGACAATTGTAGAGATGCAGAGGTAAACACGGTCTCTAACCAACGATTGTCAAACTAATCATACCTCCCCTCCCCAAAGACTGTAGAAGACGTGGCCGGCGCCGTTACTGATCTATAAATAGAATGAACTAGTGGAATCGTATATTGAAGATGTAAAGCTACTCCCAAGCTGGTTCTCTGTACAATTACACTAGTTCTGATCGGTAACGGACAAGCAACTACGAAACGAACGGTTTTTTAAATAATAAAAAATAGTACTGTTTTGAATACGACATGTTGTACCTTTAATTAGCAGATAACAAAATCACGAATTCAACCCCACCATTGTGATGTCTGTTCGCAGGACGCACAGCACACTTGATCACCATCATCAAACAGCACGATGAGGCTTCCAGGGAGAAGAATGTCATAACTCTAATGTTTGCAAAAGTAACTCACGACTTCCGGAAAACAGCTATGTTTTTTTCCAAAAGAGTTAGCAGACATTCATCTCTACCACGGTTAAAGGTTGTACGGAATCAAATTGCACCACTTTTAAATCGCTGTAACTTTTACCCGTTGGGTATTTTCTATTTAAATTTTGGGTGGAATTAGTTCAATGTGTATTTGTTTACGCTGTGTAAGTTTCACTAGCAGATGTGCAATCGTTGCGAAGATGGAGTCGGAAGAAAAGCAGCGGCGAAAAGAAATTTTGCGCACGTACCTCGAAAATCCGGATCTTTCTCATCGTAGCAGGAAGCTGGGAATGGTACATTCTACAGTGTCTCGTGTTTTCAATTGATTCTACGAACGTTTGACCATCGATCGAAAAGAAAAACGTGGCAAAAATGGATCTCCGTATAGTGTTAAGGATCACAAGTGGGTAATTCAAGCTTTCAAGAGGAATCCCAACAGTTCAGTTCGAGATGTGGCGAAGAAACTGAATCTAACCAAAACTTTCGTGCAAGATGCGAAAAAACGTGAAGGACTACACACATACAAAGCCCAAAAGACGCCTAATAGCGATGAACGGCAGGATACGGGAGGTAAAACACGTGCACGGAAGCTCTACACCCAAATGTTGACAAAACCACATTGCCTCGTTATGGATGATGAGACGTGTGTAAAAGCAAACTTCCGGCAGCTTCCGGTGCTCCAGTTATTCACTGCTCATCATAAATTCGATATCCCTGATGACGTTAGAAAGCAGAAGATGTCAAAGTTTGCCAAAAAATATATGATTTAGAAAGCAATTTGCTCGTCTGGAAAGCGGAGCACCCCATTCGTGACAACTGGAACGATCAATGGGCAGGAGTACCTAAAAGAATGCCTCCTAAAGCGTCTACTTCCTCTTCTGAGGTCACACGATGGTCTTACGATTTTCTGGCCGGATTGAACCTCGTGCCATTACTCGAAAGCAGTTTTGGAGTGGTACAAGGCTAAGGAGGTCAATTTCGTGCCGAAGCATCTCAACCCCTCGAACGCACCGGAACTGCGGCCAATTGAAAAGTAGTGAGCCATCTTGAAATAGGCACTTCGGAAGCATCCCAAGGAAGTGAAATCAGAAGAAGATATGAAGAAAAATTGGATAGCCACGCAAAAAAAAAAGTTGGTCCAAATGTTGTACAGGACCTTGCGAGTAGTGTAAAGAAGAAGGTTTGGGCATTTGGATATGAAATTGAAATTGAGTAAAACAAGCATGAGAAAATATTCATAACATTTTATTTTACTCTCTGAAAGTTTGAAGATGATTGATTGAACGGGTGAATTTTACCGATTGTGTGTGTCGCAATTTGATTCCGTACACCCTTTACGCCATTTGTTCGGCATCGGCAGTCTAAAACATAGCTGTTTTCCGGCAGCCATGATTTACTATTTTGAAAACATTTTCTGAATCATAGGTATTGTCCGTTTGTCCGGTCGCATCAATCTTCCGGCCCAACGCACGGAAAGAAGTGGCCACCTTGCCTTCCGTTTTTCGTTCAAGCTTCTGTGGCATACTTCCTGAAGTTCCACTCTGGCATCCTGCCTTTCCATCATTACGTCACCGCCACCATTTGCAATCGAACCATTGGGTTCCTTGAGAAGACAGTCGGTTCTGATAGAGATATGGTGCTCCTTGGAAAAACCAACCAACTCCTCTCTAGATTCGCCAATTAGGAGCTCCCCAAAGTGGCTAGGATCCACTGGTCTGGAGCCAGGAGTTGGAACCGGTCAGATTTCCGATTCGACTGTAGGTTCCAAAAGGCTTTCAGGGCAGGCTCTAATCCTATTGCGGTCATCAACGTCATCCGAAGATACAGTAGACACTGCATCCTTTATATTGACGGCTTAGTCAGGCAAGACAAAGTAGGAGTTGACATCTCTTGGCTAGGACTCTGCCACTATTATTGCCTGCCTTCCCAGTGTTCTACAGGGTGCGGCAGAAAATAATGCAATTTTTTTTCTATTTCTTTCAAATCCCATTTTCAACTAATTCAAGCAATAATATCAACAGTTTTGAGTCCAGTTATCTTTATAAACTCCTTTCAAACAAATGTATTCACTGTGTCCTTGACTGCCATGTGCGTGTTATGGTTGACTTCAGGGTTTTCGCACTAGGTATGATGTTTTGCAGGCTAGTGCTTCAACATATGCCCAACTCGAATAAATCAACGGATTAAGATCTGGACCGCTAGGGGGCCACAAATCCTTCGGTCAAAACTTCATGTTATCGTTCAACCATTGTTGGGTTCGATTGGACGTGTAACACGGCGCTCCATCCTGCTGTAGGACAACGTTTTGGTCCTCGGAGAGGTTGGCCTTCACCCAGGGAAGCACTTGGTCCTTTAAAATACCGATATTCACTATTTTAACTCCAGCATCAATGAAAACAGGCGGCATTTTCAAACCGTTCGACGCCACCAAACCCAACATCATGACACCAGCCGGATGTTTGGTTTGAAATTTGAATTTCACTTTTTCCGGAACGTTCTCCATTTTCTGCGGAGAAATGAACCGGTCCGTACGGCTGTTGGCCACAGCATCGATGCTGAAAAGCTTTTCGTCGAAGAACAGGATTCCTCCTCCAACAAGGAAAGCAATCTCTTGGAACGAGTCACTCGTAGTTCCTTGACCCGGTCCGCAATCAAGTGGCGTTCCACTCTAGCTCTGGAAGATTCATGCAGGTCTTCTTTGATGATTCTCTACATGGATTTCTCCGAAATATTGGCTTCCTTTGCAAGTTTTCTTATGGAACGCACCGGGTTGCGAGCAATTTTTGCTCCGACCGATTTGATCACGTTCGGCGTGCGTCCAAAGCGCGGACGTCCGCTTCCCGGCTTCCGCTGCTTAGGACCATCCCGCAGGGACTTTTTTGATGCAGTAAACTGTTGCCAATGGCACCCTACCACCTTGGCAATCTCTTTCGGCTTCTTCTGGGCAAGCAACAGACTGGTGATCACTTCTTTCGCGAATATTTTGACGAATTTGCAATAAAACAAATAGAATGTTTGGATGCAGCACTTGGAAGTAAACATAAACAAATGCACTTTCGACAGAAATTAGTCACTGGCTACACGAATTAACTCAATACTTAAGTTTGAACATTTTCGCATTATTTTCTGTCACACCCTGTAATATGATTTTCCCTAGAATTTTTTTTTTTTGTCATTTCCGCTGTTAAAACTTTTTGACTAACCTAGTAATGCTCAATTTCTACTTTTGTAGTCCTAAGCATGAATATATTTGAAAATGAATCGTAGACTTTTGAGATATGGTTGAAAATCTAACACTGCATTCTAACGGCCATTCCATGATATCGTTTAAATTTCTGGCATAATTCATTAAGAAGCCATTGGAACCATTTCGGAAGTCAACTGTAAGTGGAAAACTGTCTTCCTTTGGTGTTTTGTTTTGTTTTGTTTTCGAATAAAAAGGATCTAAACAATCCTAAGATCCGTTCATATAGACATTGTTTTGTAACTATTTAATTGATCAAACATGCCAAAAGTATGGTTTCGTATGCCAGAAATAGACGCATCTGCTAAGGTAGTACTCTACCCTATATTCCATTTAGCTGTCTTGGGGCATTTTTTCAGTAACTTCTATCACCGGGCCCCGTGGAGGCGGCTAGATTTGATTAATGGAAAATATAACCCCGACACGTTTTGATTGATGGAAGGCAAATACCCATCCAGATACAAACTAAAACGAATAAACCCACCTGAAAAAGCACTTTCGGCAGCACCGTATGGGTTCAAATATCAGTTATGAAAAACCTGCGTGAATTAAGATTTATGTTGTATGTAGGATTTTTGGGTCTCTGTTCACCTTTTGTTCTAACAAAAAAGGGAATGGCACTATAAATTATACATTCGGTTCAAAGAACGTATCATCTGTAAAATTCAACAGATTCCACTCACGCCAGCATATTGTTCTTCATGGAAATGCAACAGTCCTAACGAGAATCTCGTGTCCACCAAACGATTTCGTGCACAACGACATCACTTTCTCCCAGACAGTTTACATATTAGAATTAAACAACAAATCTCTAACTACCAGCACCCTCTATAGGAGCTGGGTTCTCCATTAGCTCCGTAAAATGCTTACATTATACTGGAAGTAGCTTGGTGCAATTCTCTATCTCTTATAGGGATTTTCCGTTAAGAAAAATAGATCGACTTTCTAGGCATTGTCTCTTCTAGGGTATGATTCAAGCGTACAACTGCGAGAGTGCAGTTCTAATAACACAGAACACAGTTAAGAGCAAGCAATAGGCTAGTTGTCAATAAGCTCAAAATGCTGAGCAAGAAGAAGACCCTGTTTGAGTTCATAAGCCCCTTGTTTGCCACGCCACAAGCACACGAGGCCAACTGAACGACCCATTTCGTAGCACTTTGATTTCTCGTGCAATCCGCTGTTGGAAACCCCACTGTGTCCTTGAAATCTAAATAACAAAAAATCACAATGACGGCAACCAACGACAACAGACGACTAAACCCTCATCCTACACGAACTTGCGACCGTACGAAATCCGTTGTTGTCACGAAAGCGCCCCAACGTGGTATACTTTTCTAATTAAAAGGTACCGATTAACCATCTGCCAAAAAATAGTTCAGTCAGTCAACGCTAGAAATTGAACAAACGAAACTGCATCCACACATTCTGAAAAAGCACTTTCTTCTCTATTTCTTTCAGTATCTAACCCACTACCGCAATAACGATAAGATGGCAGATCAGACCACCGGTCGGCAGCTGCAGCGGATTCTGCACTACTCAGTGACCCCCTGCCGGCCCCTGCTCGGGCTCCGGCGCAACGAATGTGCATTATATGACGTCGACTGTGATGAAGTTTACCCCAGGCTGTACATTGGTGATGTGTGAGTATTTCTCCACCAAGTGCATTTCATCATCCTTTAGAACGAAACTCGTTACTTATCTACATATGAATGCCTGTTGTTGCCTATATTTAGGCTGCAAAGTTATGAAAATATGTCATCTAGCCATAATTACATTACGAAATACTCACTTCATGTTTTTGTGTTGAGTTTCGATCGAATAAGACCAAAACCACCCATCCGATGCGTGACTTTCATGTTTGCATGACAACTAATCTAAACCAATCTTCGACGGTGATCAATTAGTTATTTCCCGTCGCCCTGTCACTTCGGAGACGAGACCGACAAAAAAAAACGTCCACTCACCTTTCTCTCCACCCTTCCACCTCTCAATCCGCAGGGAGTCAGCCAGAAACAAGCAGTATTTACGATTGATTGGAATCACACACGTGCTGAACACGGCAGAAGGGACGCGTTTCGGGCAGGTGGACACGGGTCACAGCTATTACCGAGACATGTCCGGTGTAAGGTAGGTCAACGGTTTCTCCGGAACTCAACCTTCCTATTTTTGTTCTAGTTCTTTAGCTTTATGGCTTGGCTTGACCGATTAGGCAACTGTTTGCACCAAAAACTCGTTCGCACTTGCACTTTCGTTACCTGGTTGACTGGGCGCAATGGCTGTCAGAGGCATCGATCCACGAACGGGTCGTTTCCGCCACCCGGAAGGCAGAAGAGACAACAACGGGGCGTGAGAAACGAGCGACCGATCGCGGATCCTTGACAATGGCAGCGTGCGATGAGTTCAGACCGCCACCGTTGAGAAATTCTAGTTGCACTTTCAGGTACATGGGCTTCCCCTTGACCGACCAGCCTTCGACGGACATCAGCCGGTACTTTTACATCGCGTCCAAGTTCATCGAGAACGGCATCAACAGTGGAGGTGAGTGTTTCGGTTTGGCGTTTCTGGCAGGGAATTGGTTTACTGGAGCATGACGAAGTGGAATGTTACTTGTATTGCAACACACTGATTGAATTGATTCCAAAAATTTTGAGGGCGGGTTCTATTTACATATTCTTTGTTTGATAGGCTCAAAATTTGTTAAGTTAGTCAATTAAGCCAAGTATCATACGTTGCAATAAGGTCGTAAGAAGCGAATAATTTATAGTTCCTTTTGCTGGGTGATGACATGATTGAACTTTTCATGTGTACACGAGTAAGGAAGTGGAACCTATCTTGAGCTCAATAAGCAGACTTTCAGAGAAAATCGGTGAATATGCACTGAATACCGAACACTGAGTACACAAGTTATTCACAATTTATTGGTTCAATTACCGTTAATCGTTTATCAACACACAAAACATTCGATTCTGATAAATTTCTTCAAATTTATTACGGGAAAGTTGCCACTACTATTTTAATAATATCACGAAACACATTAATCCCATCTGTGTACATATGATAATCGTACTGATTTTAATCAAGAAAGAATATAAACAAGTTAACGCTCTCCCGAACTACACCCAAAAATATAAACGCCAACAAAACTTTTTAAAGGGCCCATGCTTCTTTAAAAACATCACTGTTTCTATTGAGCGTTTCCAGATGAAATCAGCCGGAAAAAGTCAAAATCTTGCACGACCCTCTCCGATTTGGATGAAACTTTGCACATGTCTTCGGAATTGGTGATGATGGATTTTCCGCGGGTTAAGGGAATTTTTCGACTCAAGACAAATTTTTAAAAAGGGCGCATGTGTTTAATCATGCGTATTTTTCAAAAAATCATAACTCGAAAACCGTTGGTTGTAATAAAATTGCGTCTGAGAAGAAGTTGTAGTTAATTAATTTGACTTTATGAAAAAAATATGTACACTGTAAAAAAAATTTTTTTTCTTCAAAAAAATCAAAAATTAAACTTAAAAATCAATTAGCAAATCTGTCCAACGTACGATTTTTATAATTTTTTTTCCATGAAAGCTTTGAGTCATAGGAAGAAGAATAAAAGTTGTTCTACGATGAAGCAACTTAAGATAAAAAAGTTTTAGAGGTAAAAAAAATTCAAGTTTATTCCAATTTGTTGTTTTTGCATAAATAACCATATTTTAATAATATAATACGATTTTTCTAATGATTTTAAACAAAACTGCTCTATGTGAGCAACATTCTATATGTACCCGTTTTCGAGATAATTTGAAAGTAATTTCGAAAAAATGGCTTTTTCCATGAAAATATCCCTTTTTCAAAAGTTAGTCGTAATTGTCCATCTTCAAAAGTATTTTTTTCAAATTGTTCATAAACTTTTCAACAACTATCCTATTGACACCAAGAAGATTTAACATCTTCTAAGATAACGAAATTAACGAATCTTAATTACCAAATAAAAATTTTGAGTTTTTTTTGTTCATACATGATTTATTTATTTTGTCTACTATTTAAAAAAAATTGTATTTATATTTTTACAAACACTATTTCCTAAAATTCCTATAAATATTATGAAAACTCAGTATTTCGTCAGTTGAAAATATTTTCGCAGTGATTTTGTTATCTGCAACTGGAATGAAGGAGTGATATTTCTGTGTACCAGGAATCATTTTTGTATGCTGATAACTACCACCCCATTCTGCAGCTCCCTCTTTCATATTATTCTTAGAAAACATAGCAAAATGATATTTTTGTGAAATTTTCTTGATTTCTCTTAATAGCCCAATCATACAAAGTTGTCGCACTTGTTATTGGATGTTCATGTTGTTTGGCCAAGCTTGCTCTTGTTGCCATTCGTTTTAATGTGCCGCAAATTGCATCACATGGTCCCTTACCATGTGGATTTGCAAAAAATGCCACTCAGAATCAATGTTATAGTTCTCTTTAAACTTGCAGAGGTTTGCAATTTTTTTCTATTTTTGTATTGGGAAGCAGCCCATCAGACATAAAAATGGCCTTTTTTATATTCATTAGTTGATTTGAATACGTTAGTAATTTAAAAATAAATACTTGTACCGCAATTGTATCATGTCTTAGAACTTCTGATATTACAACAAAACTTAGATTTTTAAGCATTCCTGACTCCATATAATAAATAAAAACGGATGAATTAGGCCTGATCATTGTTCCAATGATAACTTTGGACAGCATCCTGAAGTATCAAATGAATAACTCTCTGCAAAATCGCAAATAATAACTCCTTCTCTTCTTTCTTTAATGAAGACTTTGTATCTTTTAAAAATTTAGATTGCTTTGTTTTTTATATAATCATGAGTTTATATTGTCTAATTTCTCGCTAAAATATTCAACAAATTCATCGACAGGTTTTGATAGCGTTTCTAAATTACATCTATCAGTTGTAATCCATTGTTCGAACGATATCTCAGACAAGTTATGTTTCTCAAGTTCTTTAAAATCTTATCTCAAATTCTGACAGCGTGGACAATTTTTCGCATTCACGGAGGTAACAATATTTTGATCTTGATGATGAATTACACAATAACTTCTAAAATGTTGATTACAATCAGTGTTGAATGAATATTTTTTAAACTGTGTAGTAGATCAGATCATTTGACAGCACTTCACGTGTTGTTGGGTAGCATGCATATAACCAAGACAAAATGAGAGGGTTTGTTTGTTGTTCTTCCATGAGAATATTGACAAAAAGACTCACCATAACGATGGGCATAGAATGCTCTATGAATGATTGAACACGCACACTAGCGTTGATGTGTATGCTATACAGTATGAGCATTGCCGCCAAATTCCACAGAGATGGAAAAATATTATTAAATGTGGAATTGTATTGCACGGTAAATATTGAAAAAATCTACAGTTAGAGGTATGTTATGATTTATTTAATCTATGGAAAAATAAAATAGTTCAACTTTGGGCGATTGAGTGCTAGCTCACGGCAGGCTGTGAAAATTGAATAGAAGTAGTTTCAAAATTGAGCGGAGGGCATTGTGAGGTAGTATTCCGAAAGGTAAAGCAGAAGTCGTATGCCAAAAATAAACCCAAAAGGAGCGAGAAGAGTTTCTCTCCCATGTAGGGGATTTGGGAGTACAAGTAGACAGTTCGTTAGAACTATTAAAAAAAAAAAGCTATCGGTAGTATATGAGCACGATCAAGTACACAGATTTTTTCCAGTCAAGGTGGTGTATTCGATCATGCCTTGACCTACCCCGCATGGGGATGCTTGGCAAAAGTCGACCAGACCAGGCAAAACTTCGACCAGAGTTGCCACATGCACAGATTTATCTAGATTGACACAGATTTATTTTCATATTTTTCATACAGATATCCGTATGTAAAGATAACAGATTTTTAAGATAAACCGAGATTTTCAAGATTTTTGGCAATTTTTGGTCTACTCAAAAACCTTAACTTTAAAAAAATGAGTAGTCTGAAAGCCAATTTGTGTGTGTGCCTCCAAATGATTTCTCCCTAATTTTTTGAGATGCTTTTCAAAGAAAATTTTATAGAATTGCCCAAAGATTTTCTAAAAGTTTCTCAGACATGCCCTGAGATATTCCTTCTGGCGTTTCTATAGGAATTCTTCAGGAGTTTGCTGACATTCGTCAAGGGATTCTATCTGGAGTTTCTTCTGGCATTTTATCGGCAGTTTTTTTTAAACATTCTTCAGATGATATTTTTGGAGGAATCCCTGAACTTGTGAAGTTTTGGGTTTCTTAAGAAATTCCTGGAACTAAAGAACTACACAAAAACTTAAGGTTAATTCTTACAGTAATACTTTGGGAAAATCATGATTTGTTGGAGAATTTTATGAAGAATTTTTTGAACGAACTCCATAATCTAATATATTCAATTCTTAACTTTCAAAATTCAATAACAATATTATGTTTTTAATTTTACCTAGGATTGTTGCAAGGATTTTTATATATTTCTATATAAATTTCTTCAAATATTCCGCTGGAGAAGTGTTTGTTTTAAAGTTTCTCAAGAGATTGCTCCGTCAATTTCGACAAAATTTCCTGCTGTGGTTTCTACAAAAATGCTGTTCTTCCAATTTAGAAGTATTTTCATGCAATCACACAGATGATTTTTTGGAAGTTAGAATACTGTTTTTGGTAGTTGTTTGTGCTATTCGAAGCATATTTTTTTTGATCGTGAATTTTTGTTATCTTTAATTTTGCAGTGCGAAAATCTATATACATATATTAAGCGCAATTGTTAAACAGTTCCATATTGATGGCACCAATTACAAAAAAAAACTTGTGGATTTTGGATCAGATGGAGCATTGGTAATGATGGGTTTTGACCAAGGTTTTGACCGATCCGTCAAGAATCTATTGAAACGTGCCCTCATTTGATTATTATAAAATGTAATGGCTCTTTGTGCCAGCTACACATGCTTAATTCGGCAATCATCTATAAGGACATCGAAGTGGAAGAATCAGATGACTTACAAACTTGTTGGAGAAAACTTCTGGGTTTCAAATGAGCAGATGGAAAGCTGGCTTTTCCATTGCTTAGAAAGTTCATTGTGAACTTTCTATTAAATTCCTTTAAAAAATGATCCATTTTGCTGCTTTGTGATGTATAGAAACCGATGATTGTAAACAGAAAAAAATCTTACGTAACATACACTACCATTTTACCCGACTATTTTACCTATCTTCAAAACTACCATGAAATTGCAGTCAAATTTTCAACGTTTATGGTAAAACCTTCAACATTCATGGTATATTTGACAGACCTCATATTGATATTGACCGTACCATGGATCGCAGGCATGGTAAAATCAAACGCATTTATAGTCAAGTGAAAATTGTTGGTGTTTGCGCTTAATTTAACCCTTGAACTACTGAGGTTTGTTTTTGCGTCTACTTAAGCCCTATTGAAAAGACCGTTCTGTATCGGTTAAAAAAATAAATGTGTTTTGATGAGTATATATCTGTTTTATTTTGCATTCTATTCAAATATTGCTTTCAACTCAAACAGAGAGTTTCTATTCTACTTTTATAACGCACAGTTTGAAGCAAAGATTTGTGCCAGGATTTTCTGAAGTTGAACACAGATAAAAAAAAATTTTGGCAAAAAATTAAGTTGAGAACAAAAAATAATGTGGCAACCCTGCCTTCGACCTCGCTTCTGCTCTCGCTCCGTCAATACAAATATAGCTTTAGCAGTCGCTCAGTAGCAATGAAGTCTATACAGGTGGAGAAGAGCAGGGTATTTGTCGGTATTAGTAATGAAAAATGTGTAAACAATCCATGATTTCGGATAGTGACGTAAACTCCAAAAACAAGCAACGATAATGCCAAGTCAAGCGTTTTTTCCCGCATCCTTTAGTGCACAAAAGGGAATTTTTCAGCCGAAACCTTTTAAAAACTATACCAATTACCGACAATAAACATTCCATCTTGTGATTTGCTGCTGTTGTAAATTGTTGTTTTTGAGATCTACGTCACGTATGTTTACAAAAACAGGTGCTGTGCATCATCTCACGAACACAAAGACAGTATTTTGCATTACCACTAATACAATTTAACCACTTCTTCACCACCTGTATAGACCCTCATTGGCTCAGTAGCTCGGTAGCTCACATATCATTAGCTCTCTAACACATGGTGCGTAAAACAGCTCAGTTCATAAGTTACACGGCCAGCCATTTTAACTCAGTTTTTAGTCGTTTTGTACTCACTACCGTCATTAGTGAAGTCACTTGAATTTGAGAGAATGTAACTGGGATTGAGAAGTCAACAAATCATAAACATCCATCTGACTTGAGTCGATGTTTTTCACTAATGACGAAAGTGAGTCAAAAACGATTCAAAACTGTGTCAAAATGGCTGGCCGTGTATATCTCTGATCCAATTGACGAATCCAGGTTGGAGAAGAGAAGAAGCATCAGAGTGGGTGATAAATCTGACGAAGCTCCAGTGTTAAAGTTTAGGACGAGCACTTGAAAATGCGCTTCTAAAATTGAAATGAAACTTTCATCAAAAGCGGTTTGTGGTATGATGTTAGAAAACTCCAGAACTGCAGATTATTTTTATTTTGCTGAAAATGTCTTTATTGAGAAGTTTTCTTCCATCATACAACAAACCACTTTTGATTAAAATTTCATTTCATTTGAATTTTTTAGAAGCATTTTAAAATGTTTGTCCTATACTTTAACATGAGAGCTGTCAGATTTAGCTCTCGAATTTTATATTGCACTTCGCTTCCTTTCGATTCCGCTGATGGAACCTTGAAATCAAGCCGTGAACGGATCTGGCGACCGAAAACTAGCATTGAAGGAGAATAACCAGTAGTAGGGTGACTCATCCCAAGTAACAATTTTAGTTTTATTCCAGCCGAATAGCACTCCTCTCGGCTTTGTTGAAAAAACTACTTTTAAAACTGTTTCGTCCACCAACACCTCCTCTATGCATCTTCAAAGCCAAAATGTGTACAAAGTGGCCCACTCTATAGACGGTTGTGAAAACAAGTTAATAAAACCTTTATAAGACCATAAAGATTTTGAAAATGTTCTAGTGAAAGATGTTATGACCACTTGAGAACCTTCATAAAACCTATTGGCTGCCATGAAAACCAGCATACGGCCAAATGGCCACAGCTGTCAAACTTCACTGTGATATCGTGGTTGGTTTTTGTTGTTCTGCTTTGTTCGATTCTCTGCTCTTCTGATTCATTTAGCAGTAAATAATATCTAGGAAAAAAGTTCTAGTGTTGCGGGAAATTTTGTTTGATAGCAAAATATCCAAAACAAATTGAGTTTTTTACAGCGTATCATGCTCCAAATCATATGCGCATTTAATTTTATGGTGAATATTGGCACGATAAGAGCCGAAAATTAATGCGCCTCGGAAATAATGCGAGTTTACAACAACAAAAACAAAATTAAAACAAATATATTCGATAAATTAATCATGAATTTCCTGAAAATTTATGGAATTAAATAAGGTTATCTAAAAGAATGCCAAAATTGGTCTCTGATCTACAGTTTATTTGGATTACATTTAAAATTTGTTGCATTTATTTTTCCACATTTCAGTTATTTCATATATTTCAATATATTCAAAAAATCACTGATTTGGCAAAAAGCCAATTTATCTTCGCAATGGCTACTATAAAACCATTTGGCCGTTTGGTGACTTCCTCAATGCCAATTTGCCATTTAATGCATTTACTGGAGGCAAATCGGTTTTAAAAATGCTTTT
>JASCZW010012140.1:0-29486 GCA_034211315.2 Aedes japonicus
TTCACCCAAAATTTCAATAGTAAATACTCAATGGGTAAAAAGTTACAGCCATTTAAAAGTGGTGCAATTTGATTCCGTACAACCTTTATTAGATATGAATCAAAAGCTAGCTTTGTTCTCTGTATGCAAGATTGTGTTTGAATTTATTCGTTAACTTGTAGATTACTGTTCGAAAATCTACTTGCAATATTAAAGTCATTATTTTCCTTTTGTTTACATTTTGCTGGTTCGCCCTAATAGCAATTTGCTCCGGAGTTTTCTTCAGGTGGAAGTCAATCCACAACTAATGTTATCGTTACTCAGATCAGTAATTTGTTTGACAGCAACAACTGATTGTCGCCTTTATTCATGATGCAGAAAAAGTAATGCTGCTATCGGTAGTGTGGTGCAATAATAACAGAATACGCCTTTTTGTCGTTATTACATGAAAACAAGGTGGTTGCCGCATGTGTGCGAATTGCAGCATTTTTTCATAGCAACTTGTCTCTTTCCCATCATCAATACAACTTTTTGTTGTTTTGCTTCGTGTTTTTCCAGAGTGAGAGAATAACGGGTTGTATTGCTCTTCAAAGTTATCTTATGTTTTCAGGTTCAAAAAGTGAATGTTTGACACACTGGATACAGCTTCAAGACCATGATAAAGGTAATAAAGCGAAGACTGTTAGAAATGTTTGCAGAATGTATGAAAGTGGACGGAAAGGGATCAGAAAAAAAGGGCTAACGAAAGTAAACCATAAGGAATGCGTCTGATGATGTAAACTGTCAATAATGAAAACCACCACCAACAACAACAACAACAACAACAACAACAACAACAACAACAACAACAACAACAACAACAACAACAACAACAACAACAACAACAACAACAACAACAACAACAACAACAACAACAACAACAACAACAACAACAACAACAACAACAACAACAACAACAACAACAACAACAACAACAACAACAACAACAACAACAACAACAACAACAACAACAACATCAACATCAACAACAACAACAACAACAACAACAACAACAACAACAACAACAACAGCTACAACAACAGCTACAACAACAACAACAACAACAGCTACAACAACAACAATAATATTAATAACAACAACATCAACAACAACAACAACAACAACAACAACAACAACAACAACTACAACAACAACGAAATAAAAACTACACCACATCCGAATTAAGAACCCACCGATCGATTCGATGGCACCTTCTGCTACCGCTGTGTACTCCCATGTTAATCCTTTTCAATCTACATAAACGACTCACTTCAACTTCTTATCGCAGTTTAACGACTCTGACGCCATTTTGATACTTGAAAAACTTTGGAAATTAAATTGGAAATGCCTTCTCTTTGTCCACTGTGTTTTGTGTTCTTCCGCGAAAAAATCCGTTACAACTAGGGTTTCAGTGCCGGTTCTTGGCCTATTGGTAAAGTTCGCTGATTTCATTTGACCGAAAACAAATTCAAATGTGTCTCCGCACATGAGCCTATCAAAGTAAGGAAAATAAAATGGAATTCGGGGTGGATTTGTTTTCCAAAACAAAGGAGGTCATGAATTCTACACATGAGGATAATATTGTTGTACCATGAGATCACAGATAAATTCAACTTTTCCGGCACGATGGACCAATCATTTGCGGATAAGGCCAACGTAGGTCTCTACCCTACGCACGCAGTTACCCATCCATAGCTGTCGGCCACAGGCGCCATCAGCCGCCATCATCGCGCGTTCCCATACCTACATACAATAAAACTGTTTATGCCAGTCGTATAATTAAATGTCCTCGCATCTTCCTCGGTCGTTGGCAGTGTTCTGTAATTTAAATAATTTGATTTTTCCTTTCTTCGGATCGACGTGTGCAAAGTGACGGACTTCTTACGCACTTGGCAATGTTTCGAAAGGGGGGGCCACCTTGACAACGTAGACACTTTTTATCGTGAAGGAATTCGTACCACGTTCCGCGCATTTGAAATCACCTGCTGCAGTGGTGGGGGATTTACGTTGATGGTGGATGTTATCTGTTTGAGGGAAGGGAAGTAAAATCTCGCTCTGGAAAAGTTGAGACATAACAGTAACGAATCAAAAATGATAATTAGAGCTAGATAAGGTTTGCTCTTGCCGAGGGATGTGATAGAGAGTCGGGGTGACATCGTAAATAGAAGGCAACGCACACTGCATTGAATTGTTTTGAAAGGATCAGCCAGTAGAGCCTGAGGTAAAGAATAAATGTTGAGAAATCAAAGAATATTTGATACTCAATACTCAAAAGGATACCAACCATATCCACTTTCGAAAAACATCCGAGATAAATACGGTTCGAACGAATGTAAATCATCTATAACCAAAAAGTCACGTTTTAGCCAGCTAGCCAGTGAATGCGGCGCACTCTCTAACAAGCGTCTTCAGGTGAGATTCCATGAATTCCTTTGAATGTAATATGCTGTTTTCGGGTGCCACCCGTTTCACTGATACTTAAAAAAGCGTAGCACATCGCAGCATCAGCAGCAGCAGCAGCAGCTCAGTCGATAGATAGTCGCGTTCAGCTCATTTACTATTTTCGGCGTGAAAAGACCATCGGAATGAGAAGCATTCTGAACGGCTTCAGCGGGAGTGGGTGTGGGTGAAAACGTAAAGAAGCGCCCATTTAGCACAGAAGAACCTTGAAGCGAGAGCGAAAGTCAATAAAATTTAATACTTTTACGTGGGCTGTAAAATTTTAGATTCGACCACCAGGTGACTTGCTGCGTCATGACGGCGTGGTTTTTGGTGAAGATTATGGCATCCACCCTTCGGGCCGTTCGGAGGGTTTGGGTTTCGTTATCTGAGTGTTTTATTTGCGTTTGGCTGATTGTGCAAAATAGTATATATTAGTTTTGTCTTGATTTGACATTAAGATGTAAAGAGAGGGATGACGTTTCTATCAGAGAGTTCTACAGTTCTACACGAAATTTCAACATTTCTAAAGAGTGTTTTGATTCAAATTTGGTCCACTTAAACTTGACGCATTTCCTTTCATCGTGCACCCAAGTTGGTGAAATTGTTGAATGTGACTAAATCAACTGTTACCTGTGACTAAATCAACGTTGGAGACGACGACAAAAACTTTAGTGATCGTTAGTCGGTGCGAATCAAAACAAACCCAAAAAAAAGGAGAGTTCCTCTCCCATGTGCGCATCAATAAACAGAGTGCACACAATAGATCGCTAGAATAACTATACAAGCCACAGTGGTACATGAGCGTCTTTCCATGCGTCAATATTTGCCTGTTGAAGTGGCGGACTTGTTCCGTTGCTACAATCCACCCTGATGGGATGTTAGAAGCAATGGGCATTTTACACACAAAAATCAATTCTGCTGAATCGATTCCAAAAATCGAAAAAAAAAAAAGATTCGAGAACAAATCGACTGCGGAAGAATCGATTCGAGGAAAATCGATTTGTAATTTATATCATTTCAATTTTTAAATTGTCAAAGCAAATTTTAGGTAATTTGTTACATTTTCATAGAGCAAATTCCATGTTTGATCTATTGTTCTACAGAAAACAGCTTCGTGTGAATAAATCGTCAGCGGAGAGACCATAGGGGCTTATCCAGCGAACTCATGAATGTCAGGCGTGCCATTCACTCAGGTTTTAGCTTATACCTCTTATCACTTTTCTCAACCATTCTTTTTAAACGCCGACAAAATATCGTAAATAAAACCAGAATGACAGTGACAGGTAAAAATTACACCGAACGGGCTGGGGCACAGCACGTAAACAGCTTAGCAGGTGAACATGTGAGGTGTTTGCTGTGTAAAACGAAATGTCAAAGTTCAAGGTGTACCAAGTGCTAGGTGAGGGCGATTCATGATATTGATCAATGTCGTTCAGAATAGGTCTGGCAGCTTGTAATAACATGCTAACATGTCAACTCCAACATTAGATTAGGGCGAATCTGCTTTTGTAAACAATGGGTTTCGTAGTTATTTTCTCTTGAACAAAAGGTCACAAATACACATTGAGCACTCTTTAAGGAAGAGATGCTTTATCTCTATCCGCTGATATATTCAATTGGAGGTAATTGTATTCAACTTTCAATAAATTATCAGACAAAGTGTTTGTTAACTAAATCAGATTCGCCATAATCAACTGTTGGTGCTGTTGTTGCAATCACTTAATGAGTCACTGATTACCTATTTCGTGAGAAATAATACTACACGCTTAGATAAGATTACCGAAAATAAGGTTTTAATTTAACCATTGGTTAGCTACTGTTGGATACGAGTGGACTGTATCTTATTCATGTTGGTATTTGGTTGCCCGCTCCCCCATTGGGATTGGGCCGTGGAGGGACAACGCCGGTGGTTGTCTTCTCGGTGGAGGCAGGTCGGTTGACAGGCTGCCTGTGGAGCATTGTGCTCCCTCATGGAATGCCTCGCAAGGCTGGTCAATGGTGGTGGCCGTGAGCGGCCGGTATCAACTCTTTTGCGTAGAAAATTCAAAACTCTTTTGATGGCTCTGAAAAGAACCGATTTTGTGGAAAGCGGAATGGGAGCGAGCGTTGGAGCAAAACACAGAGGCGGTTACACTTTACTTCTTCATTATTATTTCTTTTTTTACACTATTTTTGTTTCTTCGTAGCTTTGCTGCTACCACTGCGCCAGCGCTTCTCCCTGCTGACTGCTGCTACGATGGTCGCACGCCGACCGGCGACTACTGCGCGATACTCGCTTCGGTCTCAATGCCGACGAGCTAACTGCTGCTGATGATGATGCTGGCTTGCTTTTCTTCGGGCTGCTTCTCTTCGGGTGGTGTTGCCTCCTAAACGGCTTGCGTCAGACTGATTGCTCACGGCTTTTACTTACTTACTTAACATGTTTTATATTTCCATTTGTTTGTCTTAAATACTATTTTTTACATTTTAAGTGTTTTAGCCCGTTGGGCTCTTCAGCTTTGTTTAATTTTATGTGTCTTGATGTGTTTAAGAGTGTTATGTGTTATACATGAAATTTTCTATTTAGCATTTCATCCATTTGGGGCATTGTTTGTTAAAAATTTGATAACCTACCTAATCTACAACTAAAACTACAATTTGAAAATCCTAGGGGTGGGAACCAGGTTCCGGATGATCTGGTGATCCGATGTCGGGCAGCGTGCCCTGTACCGATTGATAGACTCACCAAAGCGATCGTCGAGCATTTTTATCTCGGCCAGACGGTGGACCTCAGATGTTCTTGTCCTCGGAGGTGTTCAGGATCATCCTGAGGAACTTATTTTGGACACGCTGAAGTTTCAGGTGATGTGTTTCGCGCAGCTCTCCCAGATTGGCATGCCAGTACTCGATGACCGGAAGTATGATTTGCTTGTAGACAGCAAGCTTGTTTTTCAGGGATAATGTAGACCTTCTGTTGATCAATGGGTACAGTAGCTTCAACAGAACGTTACATTTTGTGACAGTTTTGTCAACCTGCTCCCTGAAAATAAGCTTGCTGTCTATCTTGACTCACGCCAAGATAGACAGCTGAGTTTGGTCCATTCCACCGTAGTGCCGTTGTTGAGGCTTATTTTACACATCCTCAGGCGGAACAAGTCTGGGCGAGTTGGAGTGTGGAAATAGGATGACCTGGGTCTTCGCCGCATTGATACAGATCTTCCATTCGGTGAAGTACTTCAGACAGAACATTCCAGGCTTCGCTGCAGTTTCGCTGCAGCGCTCTTACTACCCTACCATTGTGGACGACTGCGGTATCATCGGCGAACAGCGACAGAGATCCATTTTCAGGGAGCGGGGGTATGTCCGAGGTGAACAGGTTGAAGTCAGGAAGTGGACCTAGTATGCTTCCCTGCGGAACACCGGCGGAAATCTCCTGCGCATCAGAAACTGCACCATGCAGCGAAACACGGAATGTCCTGTCCAGATAGATAACTTTTAATCATCTTCACCAGGAAGACTGGGAAGATTGTATCGATGCAGCTTGTACACCAGGCCATCATGCCAGCACGTTGTCAAAGCGCCTTCTCGATATCGAGAAGGGCCATGGCAGATGTTTTTGAAACAGACTTGTTCCGCCTGAGGATGTTACTGACTCGATTAGGTTGATGAATTGTCGATCGACCACGTCGAAAGCCAAACTGTTCATCGAGCAAGATGTTGAGCTCGTCGGCAGATGAGAGGAGCCGACGGTAAACTGCTTTCTCGAAAAGTTTTGATAGTCCCTGAGAGAAGGCTGATGGGCCTGTAGCTCTTGGAACATGAAGGGATCTTTCCCAGGTTTCCGGATGGGTATGACTTTGGCTGACTTCCAGCACGAGGGAAAGTAGCTAAGTCGGAGGGCATTGGTTAAATACCACTGCCAGATGGTTCAGAACTGGTGAACTCAATTGCTTGAGCTCCAAGTTCATGATATTATCGAAACCTGGGGCCTTCATGTTCTTTGACGCGTTTTGATATAGGTCAACAATTCGTCAGCTGAGATCTCCAATTCTTCCGAGAAGTCATTAGGACTTTGGATGGATGTTGTTCGCATGCTCGCTAACTGGCAGCTTCGTGAGGACTGACGATGTTTAGTCCAAGATTGTGGGAGCTGACAAAATGTTGACCTATCTCAGCAGCCTTCTCTGCAGGAGTAATCAATCGATCCGTGGAGTCATTGCTGTCCAGTGGGATCAACGGTGGAATGGGCCTTGGCTTGAGTTTTTAAAATTTTTGTCAACTTCCAGAACGGCTTTAGCACAATCTGGGAGAGCGCGGATCTTGTCGGCAAAATTATTGTTTCTGAGATCCACCATTCTGGCCTTAATTATTTTAGTCATCTCGATTGACAATGACTTTTAAAGTAGGCAAACCAGTTCGCTGGTACTGTCTGTCGAGTGGTGTTTCGCAATTGGATCAAGTTTTTAGTGGGTCTATCAATGGGTACAAGAGTCACTCACCCTGATCTACTTACCGGTACATGGTGCTCCCGGGCCTCGGAGATCGCCTGCTCGATCGATCTGCAGCTGCCGTTCGATGTCATCAACTGAATCGGAGAGCATATCGAAATCGATGTTGTCGTCAACGTGTTGTCGGAACCTGCTCCGAACTGGCGCGATGGTAGTTCCGTCTGGTATTCGATGCCGGTTGACCGAGGAGCCAACTCCGGCCACCACCGGATAGTGGTCCGAGCTGAGCTCCTGGTGTGCGATCGGCTGGGCGATGTTGTTTCCCATGTTGTGAGGAAGATGTCGATTGTTGAATGGACCCGGATCTGCTTCAACCGGGGGGTATCGGGCCCAGGACGGTGTAATGCCCTCTTCAGGTCTTCCTGCAGAATTATTCCGTTCCGTTCCGCCGGGTGTTCCCCAGGCTTCGTGTTTTGCGTTTAGGTCGCCGGCGATGATGAACTGTCCCATGCCTCCGAGTGAGCTTGCGGATGTCGTTTCGCAAGGACCGTTGCTGTCCCGTTAGTTGGTGCTGGCTTGCTTGGGACAATAGGCCGCGATGATGGTGATAGGGCCGACTAGCGGTTTCGACCTTGACTCCGATGGCTTCGATGAACTGCAGCTGGAGAGCTCGGAAGCAGTCTGGCAGTTGATGTTGGTAGCGCAGGGCGATCGCGACTCCTCCTCCAGTAGAGCCGCTACGATCAAGTCGATACAGTCCGATATCCGGGGATGGAACACGTTGATCTCCGGCTTGAGATGTGTCTCGGTGACGATGGCGATGTCGATGGACCGTTCCTGTTAAGGAAGTCACCGAAGCTCAGACGTTTTGTTCCGGATGGAACAAGCATTCCAATTTAGCGATGCTGATGGTGCGTTTACGGTCCATGTCTGAAGGAACTTCATCGTCACGGATGTGGCGGCTTTGAGCTGTTCCTCCTGGAGTCGGCAGGAACGGTAGCTGGCGATAGAGCTCTTGCACGAACTCGACCATTTGCTCCGAGTCGTAGAGCTGTCCATCGACGTGTGGTTGCGTCGAGGTACTGCGACTCGGATTGCCACAGCCTGGAGGAGAGCTCGGGTTGGGGGCGGCGGCAGCTGCGCGAACCGATGTTGAACGGATGGCTGACGGGCGGTTTGCACGGCGATGGTTCAGTGGAACTGGTGGTAGATTCGCAGCTGGTACCGAGCGCCGGGAAGTTCTCCTCGTTCATTCGGAGGTGGCGTGACGGCGTTGGCCAGGCCGAGACTTGTTCGGATGCCTTCTTGCGGATCGCCATGAATGCCCGCTCGTTTGGACAGGCATCTCGGTTGCTAGCTTTCGTGGTTCGCACCGCAGTTGGCGCACTTCTGGCTGAGCACCTTCTTCCATCGGGGCACAATCCATCGGCTGTGCGCTCCGGCACATTTCCACACCGCGGTTCGTCATGTGGCAGTTTCGGGTGCCGTGACCAAACGCCAGGCAGTTACCGCACTGCGTCACGTCTCGCTGTTTCTGGGCGGTACCGGTCCCACTCGACGATGACGTTGGAAAAGGCCCGTATGTTCTTGAGGTCCGTCGATCGTGACGAGATCCCTTCTCGAAGTGGACCAGATACAGTTGGTCCCGGTGGTTTCCTTGTTGATGACGTCTGATGGCGAACACCTTCTGGAGGTTTAATGCCCACCGCCTGCAGCTCGGCAACAGATTGTATTCCGGTGTAGTTCTGGAAGGCCACGCAGAATCACCTTCATCGGCTTGTCTTCCGGTGTGCATCATGCGTGCAAACTCATGCTTCGTCTTTGCGATCTAGATGAGCGCCGAGCAGCACGGTAGTCAGCCTCAGTCGAGCACATTATTTTTATGCCGTACTGCACAGCTTGAACATCGGAGTTAGTTTGATCGCTGCAAGCTCCGTCCTGAGCGCAGCAATGTCCTTCGACGTGGTGAAAAGCGGCGGACTTTCACCTTCTTCGGTACCTCCTGTACCGGAAGCACGGCAAAACGATTGCTCGCTAGTAACGGCGTTTGGATCCAATGTGTCGGCGTCGTCGCAGCGTCTGTCGCTTGGAGCAGCTCGGTTGCTGGTAGCTGATGTCGGCGAGCGTGGTTGTCGCCGTGTGAGCTTTCGACCCATTGCCGACGGCAATAGGTCGAGCGGAAACTGCTTACACGCGTGGCAACTGTTTTCTGCACGCCAACGCCAGAGATGAGCAAGCTGGCGATAGCATCGCGAGCCGAACACGCAATCGCGAGAAAGCGAACGAGAGGCAAACACGGGAAACAAAACTTTTGAACGCGAGAGAGCGAAAAACACGACCGAACGTGTCGCTTGTTCAAACTGGAATGATTCCTCACGGCACAGCAGTGTGCAGTTTTATAGCTGAGTGGTGACGACTGCTACGCTGTGATTGGCTATTGCTTTTTCTCCTCTTCTTTCTTCAGGTCGCATTGCGGACTGAACATTCGCCCCCCGAGAAGCGTGTTCACCGCAACATTTGAACCAACAGGTGTGAGGTTATCTAGTATTGGTAATGGTGCTAATTTGGGTATTGGCCGCTTAAAGACCCCAGACTTCGTTTTAACGTCCACAACTCTAACTAAACCGTCCACCCCAGGGTACACTGAAGCAACACGGCCTAATTTCCAGTTTTGTGGAGGGATATTTTCTTCTTTCAGTAAGACAACTAAACCTGGTTTGACATTGACACGTTTTTGTGTCCACTTACTTCGAACCTGTAGCTCGGTCAAATACTCTTTAGACCACCTGGTCCAAAAATGTTCACGCAGTTGATGGACGTACTGCCAACGAGACAAACGACTAGGTGGAATTTGGTTATAAGATGGTTCGGGAACGGCAAGGAGTGGACGACCGATCATCAGATGGGCGGGAGTTAGTGCTTCGGGGTCGTGAGGGTCATTGGAATGGGCGAATGAGGGTCTGGAATTCAAGATTGCTTCTATCTGACATAAGAGAGTGTAGAGCTCAAAAATAGTTAGGGACGCAGATTGGTAAACCTTTTTGAGGACCGATTTCACGCTCTTCACTCCTGCCTCCCAAAGCCCACCAAAATGCGGAGAGCCAGGAGGAATAGTTCGCCAAATAATTTCTTTGGTTTGACACAACTCGAACAGTTTTTGCTGGGTAACTTCGGTCTGGAACATGACATAGAGCTCATGCAGCTCTGACTTGGCCCCAATAAAATTGGTACCATTGTCGCTATACACAGTGGACGGAGTGCCCTTACGTGACACGAAACGTTGGAATGCTGCTAAGAAAGCCTCGGTCGAAAGATTTTCCACTGCTTCAAGGTGAATGGCTTTCGTCACCATGCATACAAAAATGCAAATATATCCCTTGACTGGAGTCGACTTCCAGCCGTCTGTTTATACAAGAATGGGTCCTGCGTAGTCGACTCCTACTTCTGCAAAAACTGGTGCCTCATTAACTCTGTAGGCAGGAAGATCTCCCATCTGCTGGTCTATCGTAGTTGGATTAATTCGGAAACAATGGACGCAATTCTTAATGATTTTACGAACGGTTGATTTTGCATTCAACAACCAAAATTGTTGCCTAAGGATGGTGATCACACCAGAGAGACCCACGTGCATGTTCTCGCGATGAATTGAGGCAATAAGGCTCCGAGTTACTGGACTCTTGTCAGGTAGAATAAGTTGGTGTTTGGTTTCATAGGGCAGCTGAGCGTGACGAATTCTTCCTCCCACTCGTAGCAAGTCGTTATCGACAAAGGGATTCAAGCTGATCAGTCGGTGATTGCTGTCACCTGCTTTAACCTTTTCCATCTCGCGGCAAAGCTCCTGCTGCTGAATGGCGCCTATAATCTTCTTCATTGCTCGTCGGAGTTCAGGAATGGTAGGATAAGGAGTAAGAATTCGATCCTCTTTCTGCTTACGAGAGTTGGACAGGAACCTCAGGACAAAGGCTACAATTCGCTGTGTTTTCCGAAAACAACCGAACTTTGTTAGGATCGGAAACTCGTCGTACTTCATTACCGTGTGGACTGACACAGTTGGCTTCATCTCCGGAATCTCACCGTTACTCGGAAGGTCTGGTACATCAGCTTCATACACCACGGAGCGCAAAAATCTCGGTCCATTCCACCACATGTCGTTTCTGGCCAATTCAATGGCAGTCTGTCCTCTAGAAACTGTATCTGCGGGGTTATCTGACGTGCGAACATATCTCCACACAAATTGATCATTTGAAACAATCTCTGCCACTCGATTGCGGACAAACTCTTTCAGGCTGTTCAATGGTTTCCGCAGCCACGCTAAAACTACTTGGCTGTCGGTCCACAAGTTGATCGATGTATACTCGATCTCCATCGTGTTCTGAATTTTACTGATCAAACGGAAAAGGAGAGTTGCGGCTAAGAGTTCCATTCTGGGAATAGTCACAGGAGAAATGGGAGCTATCTTGGACTTGCTGGTAATTAATTTCATAGTAGCGGTGTCGTTGGCATGTATAGAGCGAATATATATGCACGCACCATACGCCTTTCCTGACACATCCGCAAATCCATGTAGCTCATATGCCACGGCTTCTGGGAAAACAACGAGTCTGGGGATTCGAATTTGCTCAGCAATTGGTAAAGCATCGATAAAAGATTTATACTCGGCACAAAGATCACTGTCAAGTTTATCGTCCCATGCCAGTTTACAAATCCACAGACGTTGCATAAGGATCTTGGCTATTACAACTACGGGAGAAATTAGTCCAAGGGGGTCATACACTTTCGCAATGGTAGACAAAACTTGACGTTTCGTAGGTGTTTCAATATTCGCAGGAGGACTAGCTATAAAAACAAACTCATCGGTAATGGGATCCCACATTAATCCCAATGTCTTTATGACCTCATTGGCACCACTGTCCCCAATATTTACGAAGGTGTCTCTATCAGAGGGTGGAATGGAAACAAGAAGACGGGCATCATTGGAGGACCATTTATGAAGGTGCATGCCTCCGGACTGAAGCATTGCAATAAGCTGACACTGGATCTCCTCTGCTTCCTGGAATCGGTTGAAGCCAAACAGCACGTTGTCGACGTAACAGTTTTCCTCAATCACGCGAGCTGCCAACGGAAACCTTTCCTTCTCATCTCGTGCCAACTGTAGAAGGGCTCTTGTAGCTAGGAATGGGGCTGCTGCTGTTCCATATGTAACGGTGGTAAGTTCCAACACACGAAGTTTGTCAGTAGGAGACTTTCGCCAGAAAATTCGATGCATCGGAGTGTGCACAGAGTCCAACACGAATTGTCGGAACATTTTACCGATATCTGCACTAAGGACGTACTGGAACGTGCGGAATCGGAGAGTAATCGTTGATAGATCAGCTTGCACAGTGGGTCCTACCAACATCACATCATTTAGGGAAAGTCCATTGACCTTCGCAGAGGCGTCAAATACTACGCGACATTTGGTTGTGGAGTTTGAAGGGCGGATAACAGCATGGTGAGGAAGATACCATTTTCTTAAACCTGGTGGATCGTTGTACTCTTGGATTTCCTTGCAGTGATTGAGTGACTCGTACTCCTCAATAAACGCGTCATACTGGGCTTTCAAATCCTTGTTACGAGCTAATTTTGCTTCTAAAAGGTAAAATCTGTGCAGTGCCAACGAGCGAGAATCGGCCAACTGAACAACGCTGTCTCTCAAAGGTAGTTGAACCACGTAACGTCCGGTTTCGTTTCGACGATGGGTTGCCATGAATTGTTGTTCGCACTCTTCCACGTCTGTTGCCGGAACTAGCTCTGGGGTGACACTCTCAATTTCCCAAAATTTTTGCACGAGTTTGTTAACAGGATCTGCACACACGGTAAACGAACGTATAGCTGATCCAGAGAATAGACTCTCACAGTAAGTTCCCCTACCAGCCACCCAAAGTGGGAATCATGCAGACTGGGAAGATTGTCAGATAACTTCAAATGACCTGGTTTTAGAATGTCATAGAAATTATCCATGCCTATAAGCATATCAACCGTGTTCGCTTTATGGAAAGTGGGATCTGCAAGTTGGATACCCGATGGAATTTCCCAAGAGTCAATATCAATCGTGAAGGATGGGAGGAGACCGGTAACTCTTGGCGATATGAGGCAAGACAGTGACAACATAAAGTTATTGCATCTGGAGCGGACTTGGACGGTACCCATTTGCTTAATGGTGGATTTAGCACTACCAATACCAGTTATAGGAACACTCACCTCATTGGTTGTTAATCTCAACTTGTTGACCATGGATTGCGTGATGAAACTAACCTGCGACCCACAATCCAGAAGTGCTCTACACGGATGCGGCTGTTGGTCTTGATCCATGACGTTGACTACAGCAGTGAGCAGGAATACTTGGCTTGTTGGTGTCACTGGAACATGTGAGTGAGCGGCATTCGTAGACACGCCGCTAGTGGATGGCTTGCACGCTGTAACTGGTACTGGAGCTGCTGACACTGACGTTGGAACTGGAACAACTGAACTTGATTGTGGCATGGGTTGATTCACTTCACTACTATCCTTTGGTGGCTGCGTCGTTTCTTCCAGGTGCAACAATGAGTGATGTCTTCGGTTACATTTTGAGCAGGACTTCTTTGAAGAACAATCACCCACGCGGTGCCCACGCCTTAGGCAGTTGAAGCAGGCGTTTTTCTCTTTCACTTTGGAAATCCTTTGACTGACAGACAACTCGTTGAACACTGGGCACTTGAATGTGAGATGAATATCAGCACAGAAATCACAACGACGTTCTTGCGTGGCCGAAGTTGTAGCGGTATTTATCTTCGATGGTAGATGCTTGGATGGATTTGGCTTGGATGATGATCGCTCTTGTGGTCGATGCTTGGACTGGCTACTATCGCTCGATGTTTGACACCTCTCCAGGACGGACACTCGTTCCTTCAAGAACACGATCGTTTCGTCGTACACGGGTAACTCACCTTTCTTGATGGTTGACTCCCACAACTTTTTGGTTTCGTCGTCCAAAGCACGAGCAATCAGGAACACCACAATATACTCTGCAACCTCGGCAAACTCCTGACCCAGGTATTTCAGGTTCTCCACATTTCCTTCGAAGGTTTCCACCAAAGTTCTCAACTCACTGTAGGATTCCTTGGTTAACTTCCTAACTCTTAGCAGGCTTGCCAGATGCCGATCAATCAACCGGCGGTTATCGGAATAGCGTTCGTCAAGTAGCTGCCAGGCACGTTCGTAATTACCGTCGGCGATAGTTTTGGCGTCTATCAAACCGGCGGCATCCCCAATCAGCGCTTTTTCCAAGTGGTAAAGTTTGATGCGGTCAGACTCGTTGCTTCTATCGACCACATCCTTAAACATCACTTTGAACTTCTCCCATTGTTCGTACCGTCCGTCGAATGTTGGTATGGCACGAGGCAGGGAAGGTTGGATGATCAACGGCTGCTGGTTTGTTGTGGGCTGTGGCTGCCGAGCTGGTGATGCGGCGAATTTATCGATCCAGCTCTCGAGCAACACTGACACTTCTTCGTAAAGGTCGACGAAACTGAGGAAGATGTTGTCTTGTTCCTCGCGCTTATCTGGAGAGGACTCAGCGATGATTTCTTGATGAATCCGGGTGAACTCTGCATTGGCACTTTCAACACTTCGTTGATACACTTTCACTTGAGCTGGCATTAGCTCGGTTTTATCCACTTCGGCTTGCTTCAGGATGGTAAGGATTCTGCTCATGTTGCGCTGCGCCATTCCACGGTTGTGGGTTAGCGCCTCCAGTTCCTTATTGGCGGGAACATCACTCTCAGCTTGTGATTTCTTGGGTGGCATTTTGTTGCACTGTTCACTATTGTCTATCACTTATTTTTCACGTATGTTCGTTTTCAAGTCAATGTTTGTTTTCACTTTACACTTTTTCTCGGGTACCCTCTATGCTCTGCTCACAACACGTCGCTTTCCGATCCACATTTGTACTGATTCAAGACGAACCAACTCCGTCTGTTGGAATGATTGCTCCGCACATCCGGCTCGAAGGACCATTTAATGTTGGATACGAGTGGACTGTATCTTGTTCATGTTGATATTTGGTTGCCCGCTCCCCCATTGGGATTGGGCCGTGGAGGGACAACGCCGGTGGTTGTCTTCTCGGTGGAGGCAGGTCGGTTGACAGGCTGCCTGTGGAGCATTGTGCTCCCTCATGGAATGCCTCGCAAGGCTGGTCAATGGTGGAGGCCGTGAGCGGCCGGGATCAACTCTTTTGCGTAGAAAATTCAAAACTCTTTTGATGGCTCTGAAAAGAACCGATTTTTTGGAAAGCGGAATGGGAGCGAGCGTTGGAGCAAAACACAGAGGCGGTTACACTTTACTTCTTCATTATTCTTTCTCTTTTACACTATTTTTTCTCTTCGTAGCTTTGCTGCTACCACTGCGCCAGCGCTTCGCACTGACGACTGCTGCTGCGATGGTCGCACGCCGACCGGCGACTACTGCGCGATGCTCGCTTCGGTCTCAATGCCGACGAGCTAACTGCTGCTGATGGTGATGCTGGCTTTCTTCTTCGGGCTGCTCCCTTTCGGGTGGTGTTGCCTCCTAAACGGCTTGGGTTGGAATGATTCCTCACCGTAGTAGTAAAATTGATCTTTATTTTCATGGTTTGTCTTATATACTAAGTTTAACATTTTAAGTGTTTTAGCCCATTGGGCTCTTCAGCTTTGTTTTATGTTTTGTGTGTTTTGGGTGTTAAGTGTGTTTAGTGTTTAATACATTTTTTTTTCAGTTCAGCCCTTGGGGCATTGTTAATTTTAAAATTTGATAACCTACCTAATCTACAACTAAAACTACAATTTGAAAATCCTAGGGGTGGGGAACCAGATTCCGGATGATTTGGTGATCCGATGTCAGGCAGCGTGCCCTGTACCGATTGATAGACTCACTAAAGCGATCGTCAAGCATTTTTATCTCGGCCAGACGGTGGACCTCAGATGTTCTTGTCCTCGGAGGGGTGTTCATTATCATCCTGAGGAACTTGTTTTGTACTCTCTGAAGTTTCAGGAGATGTGTTTTTGCACAACTCTCCCAGATTGGCATTGCATACTCGATGACCGGAAGTATGATTTGCTTGTAGACTGCAAGCTTATTTTTAAGGGATAATGTAGACCTTCTGTTGATCAATGGGTACAGTAGTTTCAACAGAGTATAACATTTTGTGACAGTTTTGTCAACCTGATCCCTGAAAATAAGCTTGCTGTCTAGAGTGACACCAAGATAGACAGCTGATTTGGTCCATTCCACCGTTGTGTTGTTCAGGCTTATTTTACAATTCTCAGGCGGGACAAGTCTGGGAGAATTAAAATGGGGAAACAGGATGACCTGGGTTTTCGCTGCGTTGATACAAATCTTCCATTCAGTGAAGTATTCTGACAGAACATTCAGGCTTCGCTGCAGTTTCGCGGCAAGCGCTCTTATTACCCTACCATTGTGGACGACTGCGGTATCATCGGCGAACAACGACAGAGATCCATTTTCAGGGAGCGGGGTATATCCGAGGTGAATAGATTGAACAGAAGTGGACCTAATATACTTCCCTGCGGAACACCGGCGGAGATCTCCTGACTACCGGAAACTGCACCATGCAACGAAACACGGAATCTCCTGTCAGAGAGATAATTTTTAATAATCTTCACCAGGAAGATTGGAAGATTGTATCGCTTGAGCTTGTACACCAAGCCATCATGCCACACATTATCGAAGGCCTTCTCGATATCGAGAAGGGCCATTGCGGATGTTTTCGAAACAGACTTGTTCCGCCTGAGGATGTTCATGACTCGATTAAGTTGATGGACTGTTGAGCGACCATGACGGAAACCGAACTGCTCATCCAACAGGATATTGAGCTCGTCAGCAGATGTTAGGAGCCGACGGTGGATCGCTTTCTCAAACAGTTTAGATAGACCTGAGAGAAGGCTGATTGGTCTGTAGCTTCTGGAACATGAAGGATCTTTCCCAGGTTTCCGAATGGGGATAACTTTGGCTGACTTCCAGCACGATGGGAAGTAGCCAAGACGGAGGCATTGGTTAAACACCACCGCCAGATGGTTGTAGAACTGGGGGCTCAATTGCTTGAGCTCCAAGTTAAAAATGTTGTCGAAACCGGGGGCCTTCATGTTCTTAGAGGTCTTGATATAAGTCAACAATTCGTCAGCTGAGATTTCCAAATCTTCGGAGAAGTCGTTAGGACTTTGGTCGATGTTAGTTATAAGCGCGCTAACGGCAGCTTCGTGTGGACTGACGATGTTTTGACCGAGATTGTGAGAGCTGACGAAGTGTTGACTCATCTCATCAGCCTTCTCTGCAGGTGTTATCAACAGATCCCTTGAGTCATTGACGTCTAGTGGGATCAACGGTGGAATGGGCCTTGGCTTAGTTTTCAAAATTTTTGTCATCTTCCAGAACGGCTTAGCACAATCTGGGAGAGAGCGGATCTTGTCGGCAAAATTGTTATTTTTAAGGTCCACCATTCTGGCCTTAATAATTTTGGTCACTCGATTACAGTGACGTTTGAGCGTTGGCAAACCAGTTCGCTGATATTGCCTTCGAATGGCGTTTCGCAATTGTATTAAATCTTTAGTGGGTCTATCAATGGGTACAGAGTCACTCACCTGATCTATCACCGGTACATGTTGCTCCCGGGCCTGGGAGATCGCTTGCTCGATGCTCTGCAGCTGTCGTTCGATGTCATCAACCGAATCAAGGCGCATGTCGAAATCGATGTTGTCGTCAACATGTTGTCGGAACCTTTCCCAACTGGCGCGATGGTAGTTCCGTCTGGTGATACGATGCCGAGTTGACCGAGGAGCCAACTTCGGCCACCACCGGATAGTGGTCCGAGCTGAGCTCCTGGTGTACGATCGGCTGGGCGATGTTGTTCCCCATGTTGGTGAGGAAGATGTCGATTGTCGAATGGACCCCGGATCGGCTCAACCGGGTGGGAGTATCCGGGCCCAGGACGGTGTAATGTCCCTGTTGCAGGTCTTCCTGTAGAATAATTCCGTTCCGATTCCGCCGGGTGTTCTCCCTTGCTTCGTGTTTCGCATTTAGGTCGCCGGCGATGATGAACTGCCCCTGCCTCCGAGTAAGCTTACGGATGTCGTTTCGCAGGGCCGTTGTTGTTCCGTTGTTTGTACTTGCTTGCTTGGGACAATAGGCCGCGATGATAGTGATAGGGCCGACAGCAGTTTCGACTTCGACTCCGATGGCTTCGATAGACTGCAGCTGAAAGCTCGGAAGCAGATGACAGTTGATGTTGTTACGCAGGGCGATCGCAACTCCTCCTCCACTAGAGCCGCTACGATCAAGTCGCACAATCCGGTATCCTGAGATAAAGATGCTGATTTCCGGTTTGAGATGCGTCTCGGTGACGATGGCAATGTCGATGGCCTTCCTGTTAAGGAAGTCACCGAGCTCCACGGTTTTGTTCCGGATGGAACAAGCATTCCAATTAAGAATGTTGATGGTGCGTTTACGGTCCATACTTAAAGATGAACGTCATCGTCACGGATGTGGCGGCTTTGAGCTGTTCCTCCTTGGAGCGGCAGGAACGTAGTTGGCGATAGAGCTCTTGCACGAACTCGACCATTTGCTCCGAGTCGTAGAGCTGACCATCGACGGGTGATTGCGTGGAGGTATTGCGATTCGGATTGCCCCATCCTGGAGGAGGAGTCGGGTTGGGGGCGGCGGTGGCTGCGGCGAAACGATGATGAACGGAAGCTGACGGGCGGTTTGCTTGGCGGTGATTTAATGGGATCGGCGGTAGGTTTGGCACCTGGTACCGGAGTGTCGGGAAATTTTCTTCATCCAGTCGAGGCGGCGGACGGCGTTGCCCAGGCCGAGACTTAGTGGACGCCTGTTTGCGGATCGCCAGAAACTCTGCACGCCTGGGACAAGCTCGGTTGTTACCTTCGTGATTAGCGCCGCAGTTGGCGCACTTTGGTGGTGTTCCTTCATCCATTGGGGCACAATCCATGGTAGTGTGTGCTCCTGCACACTTGCCGCAACGTGGTTTCATGTGGCAATTTCGAGTTCCGTGGCCAAACACAAGGCAGTTGCCACACTGCGTCACGTCGTGCTTTCTCGGGCGATACCGGTCCCACTCGATAATCACGTTGAAAAGTGCCCGTATTTTCAACAGGTCCGCCATCGTGACGGAACCCTTCTCTAGATGGACCAGATAGAGTTGGTCTCGATGATTTCCCTGTTGTTGACGTCTGATCAGGAACACTTTCTCCGGTTTCAGAGCAGCCGCTTGCAGCTCAGCAATGATTGCCTCCGGGGTGCATTCCGGAAGGCCACGCAGAATCACCTTCAGCGGCTTGTTTCTTGGTGCGTCGTGAGTGTAAAACTCATGTTTCTTGATGACCAGGTGAGCACCAACAGCACGGTAGTCAGCCTCCGTCGAGCACATGATCTTTGTGCCGGTACTGCACAGCTTGAAAAGCGGTTGAATTTTCATTGCTGCAAGCTCAGCCCTGAGAGCAGCGACGTCCTTTGATGTGGTGAAGAGCGGGGGACTTTTACCTTCTTTGGCACCTCCTGTACCGGGAGCATGGAAAATTTGTTGCTCGCTAATAGTCGAGCGTTTGGGTCCGCTGGATCGGCGTCGTCTTGGCGCAGCCGCTTGGAGCTGCTCGGTTTTGGTATGGAGTCAGGAGCTGATGCCACTGGCGTGGATGTCACCACGTGTTGATTTTTTCGACCCATTGCCACGGCAACAGGTCGAGCGAACAAACTTGGTGAACTTTGCAGCGCTTGCTTTTGTCTTGCCACCACCAAAAGATGAGCAAGCGCAGGTGATAATTCGCGAACCGAACACGCAATCGCGAGAAAGCGGGCGAGGGGAAAAACGGGAGAAAAAAACTGTTACTGCGAGGGAGCGAAAAACACGACCGATCGTGTCGCTTGGTAAAACTGAACTGATCATGATTCCTCACCACAGCAGTGTGCAGTTTTATAGCTGAGTGGTGACGACTGCTACGCTGTGATTGGCTATTGCTTTTTCTCCTCTTCTTTCTTCAGGTCGCATTGCGGACTGAACAGATGTTGTGAGTAATGATGAAGTAATGACAAAGATTGAACTGTAAAATCAGACATTCTTAGAAGGTTTTAGCTATTTAGTGGAATACCCGTAACTAGAAATTAGAAGAAAACATAGTATTTTCCATTTAATTCCAACTACCTTTGCTTGTCTTGACAGATACGCGTATTCCGTCTAAAATGTGCAGACTTCTTCAGTGTCTCGTACTCTAGTCAAGTTATTAGTACGAGACACTGAAGAAGTCTGCACATTGTTGAGGAAATACGCGTATCTGTCAAGATAAGCAAAGGTAGTTGGAATTAAATGGAAAATACTAATTTTTGTTCTCATTTCTTGTTAACTGTTCCATTTCCAACCTACCGTACACTGACTGAACTTTCAACACTTTTTTTTCATATCTTTCATTCTAGTTAAAAAAATTACGGTCCACTCTTGGTGCCTCATGATGATGAGCGAACATTTCCTTCTACATCAATTCTTTTTTTTTGTTTATTAGATAACGCAGAAAAATTAGCGTTTCTTTCAAACTGTGTGGCAAACTTCTTTGTTGGATAAATGTATAATTCATGCAGAATAGTCTGATTTTTACAATTTGTTGCATTAATAGCTATTAAGAAACGGTAGCTGTATCATTGTTCAAACATTGAAATTCTATTGAAAACCCACCCTTGGAGGTTTTATTTGGATAATAAATGTTCAAACAATTGCAAGAACCAGCAGAGGAGTGGTCGATTATCTCGGATGGATTTAAATTCAAAACCAAAGCCAGACCAACTCACACTCATATTGCGTTAATTCCGAACTGGCCAATAAATCTTCCACTGAAAATGTTAATTAGGCTTCCTTCCGTTGATTCGCTCGACCACGATCGATATCATTGCACTCTTGAGCGCATTCTAACCGGGTTTCCGGATTTCCCAAGGGACAAGCCACGGGAAATGGTCCCTGCATCTTGTTTCTTCCCTCTCTCTCTCTCTTCGAAGCCTTTCCCAAATCGCTGCAGCACATGTAGTTTCAGAAACCCATCCACCAACAAACCAATCGGGAACAAAATGCAATAATAGCCAAGATAGCCGATAATGCAAGTACCCTCTGGGGAAGAAGCAACACCGCACTTTCTAAACTGCGTTGACGGAGTTCCTTCTTACTTCGTTGGGTTTCAGCTGCGGCTGGATGAACTTACGTGCGTGTATATGTTAAGGTGTCGTTTTGTTCCCCGAAGATGAGATAGAAGGCAGCAGACCTTGTGCGGAATGAATGGATGTAACTTCCACGCCACCGCTAACCCCTACGTGACTTGTGGGTTACAGGCGCGTCGTGTGTGTGTACAAATGTATGTGCCCCTTCGCCGAGTCCAGTTGTTGTTCAGTACCCAGGAAAAAGGAAAATGCAAATTTTGCCTCCGACTGTGTGCGACCTAATGGAGTTGCACACAGTGGGATTTCGCCCTTTGCCCCGGGACATCCTCTTCACATCAAGTTCTAATCTATCCAAAATGTACCCGGGATCACCCTTTTCCCATGCGTTCCAAGACTATTCGGTGCAAATTTATGCAAATGTATCCAATTGCGTTTGAATGCGTAATTTAATCTGGAATGGAATTTTAAAATAGCAGAAAACGAGGTTAAAGGTCAGTTTGCCTACTCCCCACCTTTAAGTGCCTCCCCACTCTCATCACCTACTTTCTAAGTAAGCGATGCGTGTGGGCTTTTGGGTCGTTGTTTCTACTCCGGGCGGAAGAGCAGTGCAAATTTCTGACCTGAAGCCATTCGTCTCGTTGGTCGTCATGAGGCTCGAAAGTCGCCAAACAAGTGATACAACTATTGTAATCGAGCACGTCCGAGTCCCGTTTGTGCATGAATGGGCTATGAAGTGGATTCGAGTTTCACTTTATATCCGGACTGGCGGCAGGGCAGAGAAAATAAGGAAGCTCATTTGTGCCGATAGGATGTGGTGATGTGTCTAGTGGCGGTGAACGGAAATTGAAAATTTATAGTAATCCAATCGATACCTCATTTGAATGGTAAAAACAGCAATTTTGCAGTTCGTTTCAAAATGTATGAAGTGCTAGGATTTTTCTTTCCCTCAAATGTCCGGCATTATATGTTTGTGGTCACGTACATATAATGCTTTGCAGTATTTATAATTCCTTCGGCCATGAGTAATAAATAATTAAAGTAATTAATTGTTTACTAAGGACAGTTAGAATGCTGTGCGGTTCTCATCTGAACGTTAGTTACGATTTGATGGTGTGTTACCCCACGTTTACCTATATGATAATAATCTTGACTCTGCGAAGTTCAAACCATTTGCATTTTTTGTTCAAGCGAAATGAACAAGCTTTTGTGATGTAGCTATTGATGCATGACAGTTTTTTTTAAATTCTAAGCAGCAAACTCAAAACCATGAGAGACGAAAGAATGAGTCACTTTGCAAACCGTTACGAGATTGATCAAATGTTATTGCACCTAAGTAGATGCACGTTTCCCAATCAACCTAATCACAATCTGACCATTCGATTCTGGCAACACCAGACTGCGATACTAGCTCTATATCTTCATCGATACTTCACAACTGTTCTCAGCTCTGCGTTGAATAAGATAGACGCATTCGACAGTAACGAGTCCTTTCTTTGTAGAGGAGAAACTGAGCATTTCACATTGTGCACTTTCAACACCTCGCAGGACTCTCTCCATCCTACACACATGTGAAATTGCATCTTCTATTTTTCAATTTCGCAAAGAATAGAATTACCAACCACACGCCAAAACCTCCTTCAGTCCACCACTGCGACACCGGTCTACAGAAAGCAGACAAAGCAGTCCAAAATTGCGACGTCGATGATGATGACCAGTGATGCCAGATTTCGTTACATGTTTTAGATTCGAGTATTAATTTGAAGTTCTGTTGAGATGGTTTTTTCGAAGGTATTGTCTCAATAAATACGGTAGTCGGGAAAAGCCCATTCTCTAATTAGAAACAAAACTGACGAAGTTCAAAAGACTGTTTGATAAAATGGATATGTTTCAAGTGCTATTAGACTTTCTTGAAGCATAAGATTGCATAGATACAAAAAATTATAACGGGGCAACATGAAATAATTGCAACGTAGGTAATTTACTATAAAATCTCAAGTTTTTATTGGACAAAAACCAAATTCCCAGGGCAGTTTTATTCATGAATAAAATTCAGTTAACATACATCAGATCAATTCTTGGTGGTCACGCCATCCATAAGAGCTTTTACAATCGTATTCGGTACCTTTTTCGCATTTCTTATCCACTTCCTTATCCACACCCTCTTTTTGAAACAATCATCTACTTAAAATTTATCTTTTCTATTCTAAAACTTTTGTGCTGACATATGATGGAGGTCAGCTTTGACGTATGTTTCGTCATCCATCACACAGCAACTGTATCTGGTCAACATCTTCGAGTAGAGCTTCCTAGCATGGGTCTTGGCAAAGGTTTGCAGCCGTTCATCCCGGTTTGGGAAGTTTTGAACCTTGCATTCATCTGATCCAGCTCTTGAGTTGACCTTCTGGACGAAACTTTGAGAAAAGCCGACCTTCTTGGCAACATCACGTGTTTTTTGTCTTGATTATTGAGATGTTAAGTCTTGGACTTGTTCATCTCCTGTAGTAATCATTCAAACATCTTCTTGTGTGAATCCTAGAGGGTTTGAGCTGTTTAGTGGAATACCTGTAACTAGAAATTAGAAGAAGAATTAGTATCTTCCATTTAATTCCAACTACCTTTGCTTATCTTCGACAGATACGCGTATTTCGTCTACAATGTGCAGACTTCTTCAGTGTCTCGTACTAATAACTCGACTGAAAGAAAACCTTCGCCACCTGCCGTATATATACTATTTTCTAAATACAAAACGTTTACCTATCATTATGTTGTTTATACCTATCTTATTATTAGTTTGTCTATACCTATCCTGAGTCAAACACAAGTGAGCTTAATATCTAATTCGCTTCTTTCTCATTTATACCTAACATACTTATTGTGTAGCAGCGGGTGCTCCGCTTCGTCGGGTTTGATGTCGTTTGGGTAGTAAGTTGAAGAGCCATGTGTAACCATTGCCTTGGTCTTTGTTTAGTAGATTTGTGTTCTGTTGTTTGTTTATTTCTAAGCTTTCTGCGACGTCTAATTTCCAGGGTGTAGATGTAGTCCGTAATATTGTGATGTCATTCGTCGTTATGTCGTGATTTGTGAAAAATCACGACATAACGACTGAATGACATCACAATATTACGGACTACATCTACGCCTGGACGTCTAGAGCAGACATAAACAAACAACAGAACACAAATCTGCTAAACAAAGACCAGGCAATGGTTACATGGCTCTTCAACACAATACACAATAAGTATGTTGGGTATAAATGAGAAGAAGCTGAATTAGATATTAAGTACACTTGTGTTTGACTCAGGATAGGTATAGACAAACTAATAATAAGATAGGTATAAACAAGATAATGATAGGTAAACGTTTTGTATTCAGAAAATAGTATATACGGCAGGTGGCGAAGGTTTTCTTTCAGTCGAGTTATTAGTACGAGACACTGAAGAAGTCTGCACATTGTAGACGAAATACGCGTATCTGTCGAAGATAAGCAAAGGTAGTTGAAATTAAATGGAAGATACTAATTCTTCTTCTAATTTCTAGTTATCTTCTTGTGTATTTTCGCAGCTTGCCCGGTTAAAATTCAAACTCGTGGCTTTGTCGTGAGAGGTATGGATTCTCACTACGGCGGAGTTGCCCCCAACATCATGTGTTGAAATATTGGAGTTTTTGGTGAAAATACCTTTAATTTCTCCCTCCATCTTCTTACCTTTATTTCCGGTTTTCTTCCTGCTTTGCGCCTGTGATCCAAAGTGAACCGGTTGTTGAACGATTTCAGCACTCTTGAGACGGTTGAATTTATTCTTGTATTTATTTATATATTTACAACACATTTTTAACTAAGAGGCCATACAGACAAGTGACACCTAAATCTATTATTAAAAAATAATTTTTAGTAGCAAAATTAAAAACATCAAACACAACATTGAAAAAGCCTGCAGCATCTGAGAAGTGGGCTTTTAACGCCATAGATAACATTTGCAATTAGAAAAATGGAAAAAATGCCGATTTTTCATGGGTTTACCTTCACCTGCACAGACAAAACTACCTATGCAGCATCAATCATAGTAACCCATGAGTCAGTAGACACAATTCGACAGCTCTATCAGTCGAGCTCTAACCGTAAGATGGAACTCGCTTTTCCCGGCGAACCTTGACGTGGCGGTGGTGACGGACAGCGAGACTTATCTCACCCTGGATGGCAACGACTGGCAGGGCACTTCGTATTTTACTTCCCCACGAAGGAAGTGAGCTCCGAGGTGGAGTTCATTTCACGCACCAAGTTCCCAAGAAGGTGCTGTTGTGGCTGATAATCAGCGAGAAGGTAATGTCAAAGCCGCTTTTCTTTCGCTCTGGACTGGCCGTGAACGGGGAAATTTATAGCACGACATGCCTGCCGAAAGTTGCGTCGTGCATCAAGAAATACCAAAGACCCATACCAAAGGGCAAAGACGCGGTGTTCTGGCCGGACCTGGCGTCGGCCCACTGCTCAAAGCGATCGTTGGAGGAGATGGAGCGGCTGAATATCGATGCGGTACCCAAGTCGGCGAACCCACCCAACGTCCCCCAGATGCGTCCCATCGAGAATTTCTGGGTCAACCTAAAGCATAAGATCTACTCCAACAATTTTGTCGCGAAAACTGAGGAGCAATTGAAAAATAAAACGTAGAAAGAACTCAAAATCATGCCTACACGCATGTTTTCGTCCGCCATGGCGAATGTCCCGGATAACTGCCGGAAGGCTGACTCGCAAGAGCGTACACAGCCAAAAAGAAACACTGAATTTTTCTGCATTATCTAATGCACATAAAGGGAATGCTAGATTTGGCAGAACATAATGGGATATTTCATGTAAATTTATGCCAGATAACGCCTGAATCGTGAGCCTGTTGTATGAAAGATTGCAAACAATATCATTGTTTATGCTGCTTTGGCTTGGAATTACGCAAGGGGAAATTATACGCGCTTGTTAAAATTAATTTTTTTTCTGTGTAGAATTTTTTTGCAAGTAAGCATAAATAATTACATTCCATGGGAAATTTTACTTTTGACAATGTTGGCCTGCATTCCGTATATCTGAAACCACGATGTTAACCAGTCAATATCGGTTTGAAGTGCACAACAATCCAGAACAGAACACACGGTAAATTTCAAATCATCTGAATGTAACAGCTTACAGAAAAATAGCTGGTCACACGGAATATAGAACACATCTGATCTGATATCACGCACCTTGACGAAGGCTTTCTTCGAAGATAAATCTGAACTTATCCAGAAAATGATTCACGGTGGAAGACCAAAGAATCTCAGCTCTGTAACAGTAAGATTGTCGGATGCCTTAGAATGCTTTGCCCATATACACGGAGTGGCAATAAGTGGCGCTTCTCGAGACTGTCAATGGCTGTGTTGATGAATGTCTTCAAGTTAGTGATCATCAAGCGCTTCTTCATGAACTACACAGAAAAAAATAATTAATTTTAACAAGCGCGTAAAATTTTCCCTCGTTTAATTCCAAGCCAAACGATGCGTAAACAACGAAATTGTTCGCAATCTTTCATACAACAGGCGTTATCTGGCTAACATTCAAGCGCTATCTGGCTAAAATTTACATGAACTATCCCATTATTTTCTGCAAAATCTAGCGTTCCATTTATGCGCATTAGATAACGCAGAAAATTCAATGTTTCTTTTTATCTGTGTATGCTGAAATTCACAGACCACTGATTGCACCGCAGGATACAACCTGTCATGCAGAAGACTGTCGAATACTTTGGCTAAGCTGTTCAGGATCCAGAAAGGTCTATAGCTTTCAACACTGTGAATGCTTCGAGCTTAAAAATTTGCGTTATTGAGGCGAGTTCAGACATTCGGATAAATATCTTCCGCTAATGAGTGATTGAAGATAACCATCACATGAGTGGGCAAACGAAGCTGAACAGTTTTTTATAAAAGACGGTTAAATACGATCCAGGTCTGGGTTTTTGACGCATCAATCAAGAAAAATGCTTTGTGAATGGACCTCATGGTGGAAGTTAAGCTGTAGTAAATGAATGTTCTAGCTGATCGATGTATTGCCGTGTGGAGTTTGATCAAGTTGATAAATGTTTTGGAATAAATCATGAATTCATCATCAATGGAAAGATTAGCAAAAATCACATCGGCGGAAGAGTTTCACTACCGTGGGTTACCTGCAATACCAGAGAATCTTTTGAGAGTATTAACAGAAGACCAGAACGACGATGGATTTTTTTTTGAAGCCAGTCTGGAGGTTATCGATTTATTCGCAAAAGCGAACTTAAAGACTGTATTCGATGAAATTTGGACACACAAAATAGGTCACCAAAAAATCCTTGTGCCCGATTCTTTTCAAACTTTCTGGAAATAAAGTACTACTAAATGGTTAAGTTTTGACATCATTGGTTTATTGAACCTCTTCTCCCAACCCAAATGCCCGCACCTTTGCCTTGACCCCTTTCATCAAATTTTGGGCAATGATAGAACCGACTTGCTTACTTACTTTTAACCACACTTTCTTTAGTTCAAGTTCATTTCTATCAGTTTTGGAGTTTTAACGAGCTTTGCCTTCATGATTGCCCAAAATTTTTCAATTGGGCGAAGTTCCGGAGTGTTTGGAGGGTTGACGTCTTTTGGTACAAAAACTACATTATTATCTTTGTACCAGTCTAAGACGGGCCGGGCATAGTGGCAAGATGCCAAATCCGGCCAAAACAGTGTCAGGCCATCGTGAGATCTCAAGAAGGGCAGAAGTCGTTTTTGGAGGCATTCGTCCTTGTAGATTTGTCCGTTGACGGTCCCAGAGGTGATGAAGGGCTGACTCATTTTGCCACATCCGCAGATCGCTTGCCAGACAAGGAATTTTTTGGCGAATTTCGACAGTTTCTTCTTCCGTACACTCTCCGGAACGGCCAACTTAGAGGTGGCGACGTAGTGTTCCTGTCCTGGCATTTGTTTGGTGTCGGCTTTAATGTAGGTCTCATCGTCCATCACAATGCAGAACGGTTTTGTGAGCCACTCCCTGTACAGTTTTCTTGCACGAGTTTTGGCCACCGAGTTCTGTTTATCGCTCCGGTTCGGTGCCTTCTGGACCTTGTACACATGTAATCCAGAACGTTTCATTGTTTTCTGCACAAAACAAACTGAAACTTTCGCCTTTTTCACAACATCCCTGATCGAAATGTTGGGATAACGCTTAAATTGGTTCAATACCATCCTGGCCTTCTCGGATTTGATGTGCCACGTTTTTGCCACTACCATTTTTCCGCTTGGTTGTCTTACGGTCCTTGAACGTTTTGATCACATGAGATACGGTTGAATGTGCGATTCCGAGCTGTTTTCCGATCCATCGATGAGAAGCGTTTGGGTTTTCGAAGTGAGTGCCCAAAATTTGTTGGCGCACTATTTCTTCATTCGAAGCCATCACTGAAATCACTCGACCGATTTTCACGAAACTCATTACACAATTGACACAACACAATGAAATACATTCAGTTAAAATTTCAATAATTTTTACCCACACGCTAAAAAGTTACGAACAATTGCGTGTGTCAAATTTCATCGAATACAGTCTTTAATGCATAACTTTTGTACTCGGCTTCAGCTTGTCGCAGAGCATGCCTTAATAACAGCAGTCCTTAATCAAAAGTAACGTTTACGGTTCTTAAGCAAACGATTTCGCATATTACGCAATTATGGGTGCCACCATGGCTGTTGAAAATTCACGTTACGTTTTCGAGGTTTAACGGGAACAGAATGTTGGATTATCTGATAAATGTTGTCATAAAAACATTTAATGCTTCATCAATAGTTGGAAAGTTAGGTAACTGAAGCTAATCCAATGCCCTTTGTCTCCAACTAATAGCATCGCAAACACATCGTGCGAACGGTTTAAGCTGTTTAGTGGAATACCTGTAACTAGAAATTAGAAGAAAAATTAGTATTTTCCATTCAATTCCAACTACCTTTGCTTATCTTGACAGATTCGCGTATTTCGTCTAAAATGTGCAGACTTCTTCATTGTCGTGTCATAAGACTCGAGTGTTCACCGACCCAAGATCCTTGTCAAGATTAGCAATGTGAGTTGGAGATTAAATGGAAAGATACTAAAATCTTTCTTCTCATTTTCTGGTTGATGTTGAATTGTTGGAAAAATTGTCAATACGTTTTTGAAGAAATGGGTACATTAACAGGGCAGTTTATCTTAGAATTTGGGCCGAGTTTCCCCAAAAAACTGGACTATTATATTGCACACTGAATCAACTTGGCAACTCCGGCGATGTGTGCGACTGCTGTACGTAATTCTTTTGGTTGCATTTGAGCTTGGTCCCAGTCGGTGGAAAGTCACGTCAATACACACACTGCTGT
>JASCZW010012141.1:0-29475 GCA_034211315.2 Aedes japonicus
ATGTTGATGCAGTGCTTTCAAGTTCTCTACTTAAGATCTCTTTTTAAATAGATTTGCTCTCGGAAAGCATTCTGCATGCTGAATACAGAGGCAAGATAAAACAACACCCTGGCTCTGAAGATTCACCTACTTGATAATTCTTGTTTTTAAAGAAATGCCAGAGCGATATCTTATGCCAATCAATGGAGCTTATCTTGTGTTTCACTTCTTTCATAAAACATAAATGAAAAACAAAACCATACCACACATTTCAGCTCATAATAGAGCACAAAAAAAACTAGTAATCGAGTTGGTTCTACTGGAGCTGTCTCTCCCTCAATCCATATGATGATATACTCTCACTCTCAGACTGGTGGTCACTGGTTCTCCGTTCACTAGCTCAGCAATGGTCTGCGTGGTTCGCCAGATCAGGCTGTCCACTAGCGAGTGCTCGGTTACCAGGCAGCTGAGGGTTATGTTTCCCAGCCACGGCCACGTATTTCACCACCGGTATGTTTTTCAATATCTGAAAATGGAAATGCGGAAAAGGATATAAATGTATGAACATATATGATAGACCAGTAATTTACAAGGAACAAATTTTGATTTTGCCTGGAAGGCAGGAAATTCGGGCGTATGGTTCAATATACACTCCACGCTGAAAACGAGATCCAATGCAAGTTTTCTAGATTTTATTTTTGTGAACTAAAGCAACGCATATGTATTGGTTTTTTCCCCTTGACTCAGTAGGCGCGGCTACAACGAATGGAGGTAGCTGGGCTTGATTCCCGGTCGGGCCTTCGAATTTGCTGTAAAGAAAAAAAGTTCGGCGAAAATTGGAATAATTGTACTAAGGTCTGTATCCGCAATAATCCGGACACATCATAAATTTCACATTATATTTCCGTCGTAGTTGTTTATTTCAAAACATACGTTATTCGTACTTTACTTCATAAAAATTTTCCGAAGCTTTGCTGCTTAACTCCGTCCATTAAGTTATTGTACAGACTCTTCGAAATCGTGAGAAGACCATCTCTGTCCAAATTTGCTGGAAGTGTTTGAGTCTTTTGATTCGCTTGCTTCTTTCGAAGAGAAGCTTCCGCTTCATCAGGCCCAATATCTCTCGATTGGTCGTAGCTCTGGGCAATTTGGCGGGTTTGAGGTTTTTGGTACAATGTTCACTTGATTTACTTAATACCACTCCATCACAGTTTCAGCATAGTGGCATGATGCCAAATCGAGTCAGAACAAAGGTTTTTCTTTGTGACTTTTCATGAAAGGTAGCAATCGCTTCTGCAAACAGTCTTTCTGATAGATCTCCTTGTTGATGGTGCCAGTAGTGACAAAAGATTTACTCTTTTTGCCACACGTGCAAATTGCTTGCCACACAAGGTATTTTTTGGGAAATTTCGATGCCTTCTTCGTTCTGAAATGCTCAGCTGTAGCATTTCTGGCCATAGCAGATTAAAAAGCCAGCCCTGGAAGCTGCTTGAAATCCTCCAGGACATAAGTTTCATCGTTCATAACAACGCATGAAAATTTCGTCAAATATTCGCGGTGCAAACTTCGAGCCCGTAGCAGGCTGCCAAGTTCTGTTTGTCGTTGCAATTTGGAACTGTTTTTACTCTATACGACTTAAGTCCCAAACGTTGTTTTGATTTTTGGACAAAACCAGGCGACATCCCTATTTTACGAGCCACCGTTCGAATGGAGGGATTTGGGTTTTTCGTTAATATCCTTTTCACCTTTCGGTCCATGACAGGATCAGCGCGTCGAATGTTTTTGACACTTCTCGGTTTCCTCTCCACCGTCAAACATTCCGAAAATGATTTGAGCACATCGTGAACGGTGGATTTAGGCAAATCCGATGTTTTTGCAAGGTCCCGTATTGATAAGTCAGGTATAAAATCATCTGTATCTTGGTAACGGATTGACGTTCAAATGAGTTTAATACATCAAAACAAAGGTAATTCCCTGTTCTTTAAGGAAAAAAAATCAGTTTAGATCATTTCTCTTTGTTTCCAATGAAAATTCACGCCTTTCTTCTTTATTCCTCCCATCAAGCGCCGCACACCTCCGGAGTCAACTTCCTTGTACATTTGTACCACATGTTGGTCATCTGAGTTGCGTCCCGAGCCGTTTTCCCACTTTTCTTAAGCCTCCGTTTCATTTGTGCCAAAATCTCGATGGGCTGGAACTGCCGGGCAGATTGGGCGATATTTATGTTTCTATCGATGAAATCTACGTTGTAATCGCGGTACCACTGGATGACTTCGCGGCTGTAGTGGCAACTTGCCAAATCTGGCCACGGGATATTTATGGGCTTTAATGAAAGGTAGTACGCGGTTCTTGAGGCATTCTTCCTTTTACAGCTTCGAGTCCATCATCTTAATCGTCACGAACACTTTGGTCTTTGCTCCGCAGCTGCATGTCCCTTGCCAAATCATCAGTTTTTTTGGCAAATTTGTTCATAAAAGCAAACATAAACTTCACAAGAACATCTCCTCGTTCCGTTTCATCGTGGATGAGCAGGCATCTTTGGTACTTCGTCAAAACCTGCTGGTACAATTTCCGAGCTCGAGTTTTGGTGACGAAACTTTGCATCAACGTTCTGTTTGGTTGCTTGCTGGCTCGATAAGAACGACTTCTTGCTTGCAAACGAATTCTTCGAACGGTACTGCGAGCAGCAGCGTATTTTTGTGCGATTTCATTATCTGATAGTCCAGGGTTTGCTCTGACGGTTCTCAACACCTTCTGGTTCAGCTTGCGGGCATACCTTGAGGCACTCGATCCACGCGTTTTTGCTCCCTGAAACGTTTGAGCACAGCATACACGGTTGATTTGGCGATTTTCAACGTTTTTGCGATTTTTATTGCGTACCACGTTGGATTATCAACATGGGTGTGCAGATTTTTTTTTCTCCTCTCGGCTTCCATCAGGAATAACTTTTGACTCACTGCACGAAACAACGTGAATTTCATACCACAGAAAGTTAGCCGCCTAACTTAACAAATCGCTGTAAAAGAATTCTTGCAGCGGCCACTTTCAAGAAAATAAGGGATTCCGGATTCTAACTGAACAGAACTTTACCGGCAGGTATTAAAATGATTCCTACTGCGATCCTTAGCCTCCAGAACCATTGGAAAGATCGGGTTACCAACTCCGGTGGGACCTTGGTCATATGTTGACAGGGAAGGGGGGCCCTCTTCAAAGGATGCTGTCTATTTGAGCGTCTGTTTTCCATGTTAAGAGTGGCTCAAAACAGCGCACAGTGGGAAAAAAAGTGCCCGCGAAAGAATTCTATATATCAGCTCGGAGTGGAACATAGCCGTGCGGAGAATGAAACCTACTCCATTCGATTTTGGAGGAAATTTAGTTTAGGAATAGCCTTATTTTATTGCTGTTGTACTTTAACAACTTCAACCGAACAAATAAATTTCTGAATTACACAAAAATATTATGGAAATGAGGGTAAAATCAGGCATATCTTCATTCACAGAGCCGTGCGGTTAGTGAAACTAACTCCAACTAATTTTTAAACGGTGTTTCATACACCGTTTTAAAACACCGCCAAACATGGTCCTAAGCACACGTCGTTCGAAAAATCCAACTGCTTGCAGGTCCTCTTCGAGCAGTGTCCACGTCTCATACCCGTAGAGAATTATTGGTCTTATCAGCGTTTTGTATATGGTACACTTTGTACAGGGGTTAAGTTTACCAGACCTCAAGGTCTTGCGGAGTCCATAGTAGGCACGAATCCCGTTAATAATGCGTCTCCGAATTCTTTGCTACAGTTGTTATCTGACGTAACAGTGCTGCCTATGCCTCTTATCATGCTCGATTCCTCCAGCCAACAGATACTTGGTCTTCGACGCATTCACTTTCAATCCACCTTTTCCGCTTCCATAGCTCTTCCATAGATCTGCACGATCAATAGTATCGTATTCGGCCTTGTAGCCGATGAACAGGTGGTGTGTAGGGACTTGACATTCGCGAAACTTTTGGAGGATCTGCCGCAACATAAATATTTGGTCATTAGCCGATCAACCGTTCAAAAAACTGGCTTAATAACTTCCCACAAATTTGCTTGCTAGCGGCAATAGACGGCGGAAGATAATCTGGTAAAATATTTTGTAGGTCGCGTTGAGAATAGTGACCGCTCGATAGTTCTCACATTCTAACCAGAAACTCTTTTTTGGACATATAACTCCCTCATTCTATTCCTCCGGTAGCTGTTCTTTATCTCAGAACTTAACTATCAGTCAATGCAGACAAGTAGCCAACTTATCCGGGCCCATTTTAATAAGTTCCGCTCCGATGCCATCCTTTCCAGCTGCCTTCTTAAGCTGTTTGAAAGCATGCGTCATTCAAGTCATCGTAGTGCTGCTTCCACCTTTCAATCACCCCACGTTCGACCGTCAAGATACCTCCATCTTTATACCGACACATTTAGGCTCGCAGCACGAAGCCTTGAGCTTCTTGTAGAATTTACGCGTATCTTGAGAACAATACAACTGCTTTATTTCTTCGCACTCCAACTCCCCCAGGTCACGTTTCTTATCGCAGAAGAGATAAGTTGGCTGTCTTTGCTTCTGCCTGTATAGTTCCTAATTTTGACGAGTTGCTTGCTGCAGCATCAACGCCTGCGCTGCATTCTTTTCATCCAGAATCGTTTGACACTCATCGTCGAACCGATCTTTCTGCAAACCCTACGCCTCCCGCTGCGTTGTTGATGGCTGCTTTGGCGGTACTCCAAACGCTGCTTCTAGGGTTTGCGCGTAATCAGTTGCGACCTCGGGTCTTCACTTCCTAGGTGAGGGCTGTGCACGTTGATTATGATGACATTGAAGAAACGGTCTTTGATTCCCTCCTTATGTGCATGAGTCTTTCCAGAAAACCTCCTGTAGTGCTACAATGTCGAACTTGCGGACCCTCTGTAAGTCGAAAAAAATGCGGGTATTACCTGAGATTTTTTTTTTTTTTTCAGAAATACAGTTTCATGTTCCGAATTTCAAATCGTTAGTCCTTTTCCGTTGCCTGGGTCTATGCCGATTGTTCCGGCCCGTATTCAAATCGTGTGCTTCCATTACTATTATTTTTTTACGGCTGGCTTGTAGGGCCTGCTCCAACCCCCTGTCTCGCCGGAGGACCAGCGTGCGCAGCTCTGCTTAGAGCACCACGCTGGCACGAGGACAATGACCGGCCGCCCTTAACATGGAGGACAGACGCTCAGGTTGGTGATTTTTTTTTACCGTAGTTTCTTCCACATTTGTTATTCTGTTTCTGACCATGTTATTTAAAGTGCGCATTTGATAGTATTTAGCCGCTTCTTTTTTTATGACTGTTGTGCCTCTAGTAATCATAACGAAAAACTAATATGAGCAATTTGATCCGGAAGGATTGTGTATCCAGTGGAATAAACTTCAACCAAGATTCATAGATATTTTAAAAAGTCAACGAAAATGGAACTTGAAAGTATTCTGCTCATTCACGTTGAAAGCCCAACGTGGTCAGGAAGAGTGATCGCAAGAAAATCACCACACGGCCTCAAATTGAACTCAATATGAGTGCCCACTTTACTCAGTCGCATGGGAGCTGCGATCAGTTTCGCAAAAAGTGGAATCACTCGTAGACTGAGTAACTCCACTTTTTACGAAACTGAGTCACAGTTCCCATGCGACTGAGTAAATTGGCCTCTCAAATGGAGTTCAAATTCCGGCCGTGCACACTTACGATGAGCGCAAAACAAGCCAAGTGTGAGAGGTTTCTCTTGAGAGCATGTGTGGTGAAAATTTGAGAACATGCTCTCGAATGAAATGAAGGAATTGTGCTCTCACGCTCACCCGCCTACACGGCCAGAAATTGAACTCCATTGGAGAGGCCACTTTACTCAGTCACATGGTAAATGCGACTCAGTCTCGTAAAAATGGAGTTACTCAGAAACTGAGTCGCAGTTCCCATGCGACTGATTAAAGTTTGCACTCACATTGAGTTCAATTTTAGGCCGTGTGATATGTTCGCTCTTGTCTCCCATGAAGGAGAGGGACAAGTATGAGTGGAACATATGAATGAAAAAAAAGATGTACGATCTATTTTTCTAACGAGGATAATCAGGGTATGCAAAAGGAATCCTGGGATCTCCGGGCGTAATTTGGCGAAAAAGATCAGCACAGTTCTGTGAATCTATATGCGAGCAGGATTTCGGTCGTGCCATGCCAGCAAACATCTCAACAGAATTAAAAAAAAAAACCTGTTTGAGATAAAACTTTGTATGAGCCAGTACTGATCAAGTTCAGCGGATGTATTTGAATGATCGACGAAACTTTCGTAAAGATGGTCTTTATATAAAGCTCATGTTAACAATTGATAAGCGTAGGCGACATGCACCGGGTAAGTTCAAATATAACTTTATAGATAAACTCGCCCACAAGTTGTTGATTTGATAAATTAACGCTTGCATTAAAAAAAGAGACAAAGTTTATCGGTTTTTCATGAGATGTTTAAAAATGGCTAAACGGAAATTAGGACGCCCCTCGTGCGCGCTAGCACGCTTCTACTGTTAGGAATCGAAAATCTTTGACAGTGGTTTGTTTACAATTATATAGAGAATTACTGGTAGTAGTCCAAGTAGTCGATCGCGTTCAGAATTTACGACAAATGGAGCTCAAAATACGAAATAATATTGTGCACAAACACCTGAACCCTGGTCCGGTTTAAGGTTGGCTTAAGTGCTGAAGATGCCGAAAACAACAGTTTGTCGAATGCTCAAAACCTACAAGGAAACCCTGAGTGTGTATAAAGGTCAATTGAGATCTCTTGAATGGTACACACATTTCAGATCCGAAAATATGTACCAAATACAAACTTCCGGGTTCTTCTGCACTTACAAAGTTACTCGTATTATCATAGATAGCCCGCTTTAAAGGGTGTCCCACATCAAGTTGTATCACGAAAAAAAAACGCTCCAGAAAATTACTTAGTTGACCGATCCTTTTCGAACTTTCAGACAATTAAAAATAATCCATTATTAATCTTTTGCCATATTTATTTCATTCAATTTCAATAACATATCCGTATGCTAGCACCTTACGGTTAACTCCACTCATTAGGGTCTGAAAAACATATGGCCCTAGTAGAACACTTTTGCATATAAGTCAAAGTAACTGCAATGTGACTTAATTAAGTCACAATCTAGTTGCTGCAACCAACTATGACAGAGATGTGTTGATTGGGAACTCACTCCTACTTCATGTTTTCCTCAGATTTGACCTCCTTGGGATGCTTCCGTAGTGCCTGCTTCATAATAGTCCAGTATGTTTCGATAGGCCTTAGTTCCGGTGCGTTGGGGCGGGGCTCATATCCTTGGGTACGAAAGTGACTCCGTTGGCTTCGTACCAATTCAAGGCAACATTTGAATAGCGGCACAAGGCTAGACCCGGTCTGAAGATCGTAGTGCCTTCGTGTTGCTTCAACATAGTAAGCAGACGCTTTTGTAGACATTCCTTGGGTTAGATCTCCCCGTTCACAGTCCCAGTAGTCACGAACAGCGCACTCCGTTAGCCACATGAGCAGATCACTTTCCAAATCATGTATTTCTTGACATATTTTGAAAGTTTATGCTTCCTTACTTCCTCCGGAACATCAAACTTGTGCTGGATGGTAAAAAACAGTAGCCCCGGAAGCTGCTGGAAGTCCTCCTTGACGGAAGTCTCATCATCTATGATGAGACAATGGCGCTTCGTCAGCATCTGGGAGTACAGTTTCCGGGCCCGTGATTCTCCCACCGTATTTTGCCGTTCGTCACAATTTGGAGCCTTCTGATCTCTGAACGAAAGACTTGGACAGATTCAACTTTTTGACATCCCTGGCCGAAGTATTGGGATTCCGCGTTAACGTTTCACGACACGCTTGTGATCCTGATCACTAATAGACCATCCATTCTGATTGCATTTTTCCTTCCGTTCGATGCTCAGAGTTTCGTAGTAGGATGTTTAATCATACGACTCACAGTTGGCTTCACGATTCCGAGTTGTTTTCCGATGTCCCGATGAGAGAGTTGAAGATTTTCCAGGTGCTTGTGAAAAATCAATTCGCGACGTTTTTTCTCCCAATTTTCGAAAAACTGACAGCTGTTAAAATACAGCTACAAAAAACACGCTAAACTACTTCTACACAAATTTTGAAGAGAAAATACCCAATGGGTTGATTTCTACCGGGTTTTTTCCGTGATACAATTTCATGTACGGTAACTTTAGGTTGGTTCAGACGTGTTGTATATAACAGTAGGAAAACTAGGTGCACAAATGCTATCTGGATTATATAATTATTCATGATCCTTGCAATTCCGGATAAAGATCAATACCTTTAGGATGAAGACTCCATGGCAAATTATACTCAGCATTTGATCCAGTCAGCGCTTCCGACACCGTATTCCCCTTTTTATTAATTTTTCTGCTCATGAGAGCGACCCGTTAAAAATATGTTTTCCGGGAGGCATTATAAAAAACAGGAATCAAAATACCGAATTGAGGACAAAAGATAGACAGCCGCATAGCAGCAGTGGTGCAACTATTTCGCAGTCAAATAGCTGAAAGATATTCATTTCATTCAATTTGACGAGAGTTCGGTTTTTTGTTCCGCTATTATTATGTTTTTTATTTTATTTTCGAATTGCGAATGCAGCGCGTGTCTGTGAATTTGTGTATGAGTGGAACGAGCGGGAAAGCACTTTTAATTATGAAATTTTATTTATTTTGAATAATTTCTGCCACCATGATTCGGTGATGGCTTTCGCAGCGTCATCTGAGAAGTGGGCGTCGGTTTGAGTGAGGCTTCGGGGACAAGTGTTTCCGCGTGGGTATCCTTTCTGCGGAATTTTCCCAACGGCCTTGGTAATCGTTTCCTCGAAGGTGTCTTTCAAATCATGTCGCTCGGGTTTGTCAAAGAGCGTTACATTTCCCGGTTTTTATTTTTTCATTTATTTTTTTTTAAATCATGAAAATAATGAGAACAACCCTTCTGGGAGTCTGCCAAGCGGAACTGCCGATGATTGACAGAGCCATCAATAAATCAGACTGAAAATGTTTTGTCTATCAGAACATTTTCGCTCGCAGCACAGGGTTTCAATTTATAGAAATGAATGTGGAAGGGGGTAAAGGGGTGTGTTCTCCGCCTTACCCTTGTTATCGGGGTAAAATGAGTATTATGAGGAAGGATAAAATGCCGCGCCGGGTTTGTTTTGTTGAGGGAAATTAAAATAAAATATTATTTTTGATTTTGTTTTCCTGGATCCTGCCCGGAGCAAACTTATTGGGAGGATTGGATGAGCCAACCGCGGATGACTGGAGCTCATATTCAAGCAGGGATCTTTGTGCTGCCTCTGGATGGCAGATGCGTTATTTAAATTAGTAGAGATTAATCAAATGATAATGAAAACAGGTTCAAATTCTATGGTCTGACGAGTACAACCCGAGAATTTCAACATATTAGGTTTAGTAAGGGAGTTATGGAACGAATTCCTTTTTAATATACACATAAATTCCCAGGTAATCAATAAGAGGTTCCAAAGCTTCTTTACGGCAACCAATCAAGCAGTTAAGGCATCTTAAATGCAACATTAATGCCGCTTTTGGCCCTATATGGCTGTAGTACTGCAATGGTATGATAATGCTTCATTAATGCTATTTTGCATTTGAAATGCATATTACATTACAGGCTACAGGCATTTAAATGGCATTTGAAATGCATCTTTACAACAGATAGCATTGAAGATGATGGTATGATGCTAATATAACGCATGCAGCAACTTAAATGCAGATTTAGGGTTGATTTACTGCATATGTGCTAGTGCTCATTGGTTTCCTGGGTTAACTCGACTCCTGCGTCTAAGTTGAAGTTTAAATAAGGTGGATCAATAAGATTATATTAACTAATGTTATTAATTTGAAACTCCTTTTTAGTATCTTATGGCACTCAAGAGGCAGATGAGTATGTTAGATAATACTGCTGCTGTTGTTACGCTCGTCGGTCGCAAAATTGCTATGAGTGTTTTTGATCCGCAGTTCGAGATCGGTTTGGAATGGAATTTCTTCGTAAAGGCAAGCGGCATGTTTTACGGCGATTGAATCGGAATCATGTTTAGTGCAACGTTGTGATGATTTCACTCCGGGAGCGAACACCTTTGGCGCACACATAAATCTTCGGGCTGAAAGCTGTCCTCTGAAGCACTGCTATCTGGATCGCAGTTGTTTTCGATAGAAATTCGAGAAACCGCTTGTCGTTAGATAGTTCCACCTATTGGCAAGTCAAGGGCTCCCTGTGTCCGCTCCAGGATTCACGTTGAAGATTCTGCCCATCTTTCAACTATGCGACGGCAAATTTCTTTTCTCCACAAACACAATCATTCTGGACACATATTGGGTTGTGATCGTTGATTTTTGCTTCGCGGCTTCTATATTTGTTAGTAGTCCTTCCTGCATTGCTGCTGGTATTGCCTCCGGGACAGTCAATTTATCGGCATATCGTCAGAGCTTTACTCTGGTGTGGCAATCAGAGGACGTCCGACCAGGAAGTGACATGGCGTGATGACTTGTGGGTCGAAACGATCAACAGAGATAGCAAATAGCGGTCGAGACATCAGGATGGCCTTCAATTGGGTCAGCACCGTCGCATACTTCTCAAAGATCAGCTTAGTGTCTTTCAAAGTTCGCTTCAGATGGTACTTGGTGCATTTGACGACCTTCGGGTGGGATGAAATGCCATCAGATATCCTTCCGCTTCGATTTGGTCGGTGGTCGCTCGGCTCCGGAACAGCTGGTACAGCTCGTGTAGCTTCGATTTGGCCCTCTTGAAGTTGGTTCCGTTGTCCGAATAAATCTTCTTGCACAATCCACGCTGACTCATCCCGATGGACCGTGAAAAAGCTCATCGACTGAGAAAAGAAAAGAACTACGCAGAAAAAAAGCGTTCCTGAAAATGTAAACGGACCGTGAACTAGCTCACATTTCCAGGTTTTTTTTTCCTGAAAACGTTATTTAGTTCATGATTACGTGATTCAGTTCACGGTGTATTTGCTTGTTCTCGAATTCATGACCACAGACCATGTATCAGGGCACAGATTTTTTTCCGTGTATTAGTGAAGGGCCACGGTCGTTCGAGGTCAGCTTGGATTCCAAGGGTTCTCACTGCCATCAACTGCCATCATTGCGTTCAATGAAAAAAATGGTGAAGGAACACGGGATCAGTGACTTCACGACAGTGAAGATCGTGAAGCAACATTGCAGGGTAAAGCTGAGGGCAAAGAAAAAACTTCGATGATTATCAACCGCATCTGGGAGCTAGGAGTCGAGTAGAGCGATGTAAGAAAATCTTGAACTTCCTCTAGCGAAAAAATCTGGTAATAAGTAGGCTTAAGATGGTTAAATTGAACCCGGTAGTCATTCCAGAAGGCAACAGAGTCAACACGGAGGTCTACATCGGGAATTAAAGTAAGTAAAATTTGTATCCACATTAATTCGGACACCTTCATTTATGATTCATTGTAACTTTTGAAATGTTGCACTTTTGAAATGTTTCACTGTGGTATAGCTGAGAGTCGCTGATGAAAAAGACTATGATTGATGTTTACATTTCATGTTTAGTATTCAAGATGGCGACGTAAGAAAAACAAGTGCGCGAGCGAATTTTGTACGGGCGTACGGCAAATCCTGACTTGTCAATACGGGACCTTGAAAAAACATTGGGTTTGCCTAAATCCACTGTTCACGATGTGCTTAAATCATTTTCGGAACGTTTGACGGTGGAGAGGAAACCGAGAAGTGACAAAAACATTGGACGCGCTGATCCTGTCATGGACCGAAAGGTGAAAAGGATATTAACGAAAAACCCAAATCCCTCCATTCGAACGGTGGCTCGTAAAATAGGGATGTCGCCTGGTTTTGTCCAAAAATCAAAACAACGTTTGGGACTTAAGTCGTATAAAGTAAAAACAGTTCCAAGTCGCAACGACAAACAGAACTTGGCGGCAAAGTCACGGACGATGAAACTTATGTCCTGGAGGATTTCAAGCAGCTTCCAGGGCTGGCTTTTTATTCTGATATGGCCAGAAATGCTACAGCTGAGCATTTCAGAGCGAAAAAGGCATATAAATTTCCCAAAAAATACCTTGTGTGGCAAGCAATTTGCACGTGTGGCGAAAAGAGTAAATCTTTCGTCACAACAGGCACAATCAACAAGGAGATCTATCAGAAAGAATGTCTGCAGCAGCGATTGCTACGCTTCATCAAAATTCACAAAGAAAAACCTTTGTTCTGGCTCAATTTGGCATCATGCCACTATGCTAAAACTGTGATGGAGTGGGATCAAGCAAATCAAGTGAACATTGTACCAAAAACTTCAAACCCGCCAAATTGCCCAGAGCTACGACCAATCGTGAGATATTGGGCTCTGATGAAGCGGAAGCTTTCTGGAAAGAAGCATAGAATCAAAGACATCAAACACTTCCAGCAAATTTGGACAAAGATGGTTTCTATGATTTCTGAAGAGTCTGTACAAACCCTAATGGACGAAGTTAAGCGCAAAGCTCGAACATTTTATGCAAATACCGAATAAATATGTTTTGTCTTCTCGAATTGTTAAAACACATCTCATGAATCTGATGGATTCATACACGATGGAAATATAATGTCAAAGTTATGTTTTATTCATGTTTTGAGGTGTCCGGATTATTGCGGATACAGACCTTATGTTCTTCCGTGGATCAAAGAGCAGTTCAACCCGAAGCCAAATGTTGTATTGTTGTAAGATGGGCTCCGTGCCACACCTTCAACCACACTCAGAAGTGGTTGCAGGAACATTTTCCGTTCTGTGCAAAGGACATGTGGCCGCCATCCTGTCCCAATCTTAATCCGCAAGATTACTATGGCGTGAACAATTTTTGTCAATGTCTGGTATCGTCGATTGCTCAGCAAATACAGTTTTGATCGCAACAGCGTAACCTGGGCCCACTACCTGATAGAATGAGCAGGCGTCAAATTGAACACCCAGTGGAAACTTGGTACCTGGTTGAGAGAAACAAATGCGGGCGGTCTCGAGAAATTATTCCCTCTCAGACCTAAAGGAACAGTCAAAACTTGGTCGACTAAAATAATTTTAAATCGTGCATTTAAATTACTTGAACACCCCTTATTTTGTAGGTGTATGCGTGTGTAATGTGAGCTTTATTTTGTTTTTGCCATTTTCTTTTCAGTTGTCAAAATGGCGTTGAAGCAAGAAGAGCAGAGTTACACAATTTGGCAACCGCATAAGTAAAATCCAAATTATTCCTACGCCGATTTGGCAAAATCACTTAATATTTCCAAATAGACCATGACGAATATTATACAAGTGTTTAGAGAACGTTTGACGACTGTCAGGAAGCCGAGATCAGGAAGAAACCGAAACTAGGAAGACGCAGCGACCGAAAGAATAGTGGATGGCATTTTCAAACGCAATCCCAATCTTTCCATCAGAGATATCGGAAACAAATTGGGAAAGTCCCACACAACAATGCAAAGAGCAAAGAAACGAGCCGGACTGTCAACATAACAGGTTACACTGTCACCAAATCGAGATGCTTAGCAAAACACAACAGCCAAAGAAAGAGCGCGTAAATTGTACATCAGTTTGTTAATCAATTGCGTCGTTATGGACGATAAAACATACGCCAAGGCAGATTTAAAGCAGCTCCCAGGTCAGGAGTTTTATACGGCTAGCGGAAAAGGAAAGGTTGAAGATAAGTTTAAGCAGAACAAAATGTTAAAGTTCCCGAAAAAATACTTGGTTTGGCAGACGATTTGCACCTGTGGGAAGCGAAAGTTTCGTGATAACTGGCACTGTCAACCAAGATAGTTATGTGAAGCAATGCTTGCAAAACGCTTATTGCCTTTCTTAAAGAAACTAAGTTGTTCCATGCTGTTTTGGCCGGATCTCACTTCTTGTCACAACGGATAAATGGCTCAGGAATGTTATACCGCCAATAGTGTGCAAATCGTACCCAAGGAGGAAAACCCTCCAAACTAGCCAAAACTGCGCCCAATTGAAAAAAAAAAAATGGGCAATCGTATAGAGAAACATCAAGGCAAATTGACGTTCAGCATTAAATAAGGTGGATATAACAGCAGTACAAAACTTGATGGAAGGTGTGAAACGTAAAGCATTTGGAAAATTGGGAGCATAATCAAATAATTTTCCTGTATTTTGTAGACGATGAATTTCATAAAGAAATGAATATTGATCATTCTTATAATAAACTAATCAGTGTGCACAACATCATGTTCGACCAATTTTTGACCGTTCCACCTTTTGATCAATTTGATCAGACTTACCACGACTCCAACAAAACAATAGATGAGAAAAGGGCTTTTGTGAACCCTCACACATCTGCGCTTCTGCGTTTTCGCACAAAGAGTAATTAACTTCTAGGGTTTTTTTTCATTAGGGCGAATCTACAATTGAGAGATTCTCTCCAGGCTCGCTCTCTTTCATTCACTACAGCGCCATTATAAACTTACGAGGCATTCTTTAGTACAGATCGAAACACAACAGTGATGGCTAGCATACTTACAAATAGTTGAATAAACGTAAAGGTGATTGGTTTATAATGAAGAGGCGGGCTGAGAGAATCTCTCAATTGTAGATTCGCCCTAATGAAAACCCTTGACTTCTTATATATTATTTATTTGAACAGGTTCAATCGAATTTTCTAACAGAGCCAAGTTTGCAGTTATCTTAACATAAAAGTTAGGGGGATAGAACCGATAGCTTGCGGTCGTCTCGAGCTTAATAGAAGCAACCAATTAACGAATAGAAAGATGGGTGAGAATTCGAAGTATGGTTAACATAATACATTTTCTTTAAATTCTTAATTGTCTGAAATCTTATACCTATACAAATTTTAGTTTTCTTTAGACTTGAACATTTTTTTGAAAGATAAAACACACACACACAAACATAGATTAAAAAAATATATAGTAGATATACAAGTACAGGTAAAACACATAAATGAGTTTCATAAATTTCAGATCACGTAGAGCCAAAATATCTCAAATCGGTACATTGGGTTGTTTATTTCAGACGGGAATCATTAAGATCAGATCTGACTCCACGATGCTCACCATAAGACTAAATAACGTGATCTGCGTCCTGGTAACCTTGTCCACATTCACGAAAATTGCTGTCGCTCAGCCCAACACGGTATATATGTGCGTTCAAAGAATAATTATTGGACATGAGGCGGGACATCAAACCATGATTTCTTCGACACCTTTGGGATGATAGATTGTTGCTATCGCCCAAAATCTCCTTTACTCCACTTATACTGCTAGCTGACGAGTGACTGTAGACGAAAAATAGGAAGAAAATCATTGATTTGTCGATCGTAAATATCGCCTTCCATAGCGCCCACCTTTGCAAGCGGGTCCGCTCTTTCATTGTCCAGAATCGAACAATGAGAAGGGACCCATGCAAAGTTGATGATAAAACAACGCAAAGATAAAGCACTTAGAGGTTCCTGCATTTCCATGAGAAAAAATGAGGAGTGCTTTACCGGCCTCAAGGAGCGAAGAGTATCTATAGAACTGAGACTATGCGTGAAAATAAAATTGTGATCCGTTGTGAGTGCGGCAACAATTTCAAGCGTAAAGTGTATTGCGGCTAATACAGCGACATATACGGAGCAAAAAACTTGAAGTTAACGTTTGGCGCTATGAATTTCATAAGGCATACCAAACTACCACTTAAATTGATTTTTATTTCCATTCTTTGTCTTATACAACTAAATAACAATTTTAGGATCTTCAGCTTTGTTTTAAGTATTTTATTTGTTTTATGTGTTTGATGTGCGTTATGTTTTAATTAGTTTTACAGATCAGCCCTTGGGGCACTGTTGTTTAGAATTTGAAAACCTACGAGACATACCAATGCCTGCTGTCTCCTCTATAAATGATCCGTGAGTGAAGAACGCTTCTAACTGAGCATGTTACTTAACTACTTACTTCTAAAATTGTTTTTATTTATCCATTCCTTATCTTATATACTTATTTAACAATTTAAGCGTTTTAGCCCATTGGGCTCTTCAGCTTTGTTTTATGTTTTGTGTGTTTTGGGTGTTAAGTGTGTTTTGTGTTTAATTAATATTTTCAGTTCAGCTCTTGGGGCATTGTTTGTTAAAATTTGATAACCTACCTAATCTACAACTAAAACTACAATTTGAAAATCCTAGGGGTGGGGAACCAGATTCCGGAAGATATGGTGATCCGATGTCAGGCAGCGTACCCTGTACCGATTGATAGACTCACTAAAGCGATCGTCGAGCATTTTTATCTCGGCCAGACGGTGGACCTATGTTGCTTAAAAAAATAATCTTCCCTATGTCAAGGCTGAGCAGTCTGTTGGACTAGTTAGATGTCTCTCTCAACATTCAGAACCATCATGAGTTCCATTCCATCTAATAAAAAACATCGATTGGCAAAAATATGCAACGGCAGTGACAATGGGCATTCAATTCGTCGATGTACTTCCACCGTAAGAAGAATATCGATTCCTTGCCGATACAATCTACCTCATTTGAAGCAGAAAATGAAAAGTTACATGTGCACTCTTCAGATGAGGACTAGCAACACCTTAATAGGATAGTGAATGCACACACAAAACTCAAAAATCTGATGCGTTCCAAGTTTTTAATAAACAAATGACTTCCACGTATAGAAATACGAATTTTTGAAATTGGTATGTCTAAACACGCATATGTAAGGAAAAATTCAAGTTTATAAACCCAATCAGCATAAAATTTTGACCATATAAAGCCTATTGGTTATAGTTTTGTGAAATTTCCAGCCAAAAATATTGATAATTGACAAAACTAAAGAAGGTTGAACATGGCGTTTTTTGGAACCAAACTTTTCCTCGGATTTTTTTTTGCTACTTCGTGTACTTCGAAGAATATTTATAGCTCAAAACAAATCTAAAACAACTTGTCAAAGCAAATAAACGCAGTTATCGGCAAAATGCTGTCGAGGGACTCACGAGGTATCTTAATGAACACCTTGTGATGAAACCGATGGATATTCGATTTTCTGAAATATTTCTATCAGGATTCAGTTTCAGCAACATATACTTATCGTGAAACGTCCCCAAACGGCGGCTCCCACAATGCTGGGTTCCTCTATTACCCTTCTTTCACCAAACAACTTCTCAACCGGATGCAATGGTTTCATGCAATCCAACTGCAGATTAATTTCTGGACAGAAACATAACACTATCGATGTCTTTCAAAAAACCTATGGGGTCTGTTTTAATTCAAAGTACCCATGAAATGCCATCATTACATATTTGAATCAAAAGTGCCGAAATCTTTTCCTGTACCTACGAACAAAATTCTGTTTAAACCATTGCACGAAGGTCACATTAAATCAATATCTCCGATTCATCTAATAATTTTTCATACACGTGTCTATTCCCCAGGAGTGACACGCTGTCAAACTTTCAATCATTTTTTGCTTAAACCAAGCTGAGGCACCTGCCACCCTGGCCATATGTCCCCATAAAAAAAAAGGAAAAAAAATCATCGTTTTACACCCACCACCCCCTACATCCGTGCCCAACGACCGACTGGTCCATGGGAAGACAACCATAAGCTTTCTTCCAGACCCAAACCACCGAAAGCCGCTTACCTTGTACCATATTTGAATTGCTAATGGGCCATTTCTCCATCCACTTCATTCTAGGGTGTGGAAGGGGCCTATGCATGGTGCGAAAGGAAATCCCACCAGATCGTTAAACCGAACGAGAAGTGATAAAGGGAAAGTGAGCTTCCATTTCAAAAAGCCGTTTTCGAAAATTTTTGATGATGTGTTATGGAGGGGATTTCAGAGCTAACGGCTCCTCTGATTCCGAACCGGCGACGTCATGCAAGTTGAATGAATAGCAAGTGTGGGCCTCCGTCTTGCCCAAAAATATGAATTATTTTGACGATAAAAGATCCACGTAGAATTTACGTGCCGTAGCTGGATTTACTATTCGTGGGCGCTTGCTTCGGGAGGGTATGGCCTCATTGACAATGAGTTTAGCTGTTAAAGTTCAATGATTTACAGCCTTAAAATGCTTTCTTTAAGTCCGAGGGCCACATGCTGGCAGACCGTTTGATAAAGTTCGACGAGATAGAAATTTAAAATATTTGTGTGTACACCAAGTTGAATAAAACATACACCACTACCACATATGGGAAACTTTTGCATCGGCAATGCTAACTATTCTCGGCAACCGATTTTCAACCCTCTTGTTCTATGTAATCTTGCATCAAAGCACTTCACTGAATACATTCATTTGAAAACTTGGTTATTAAGCTTTAATTTGATTACCTTAGAGAGACATATAATTCGTCAAATAAATCACTCTCGAAAATGTTGCTCCTTTCGCTACATATAACAGAATTTATTTTACAAATGTAGTTAAAATGGAACAATAGACCAATACAAATGGAAAGAGCTGCCGACAACGGTTGCACTTACTGGGAAAGATTGCTTATAACACTTTCAAGCTTTTTTTTTATGGATAAGGAATGTATCTAAAATAAGCTATCAACGTACATTTGCGTTCTACGCGTGTATTTATGATGGTTTTAATGTGTTCATCATAGCATGCTGTGCGTTTGACTGTCCTCTTCCGTTTGTTTACATGTTTGCTTGGTTTCAAGTCCTCGTTCTTCAAATGTCGTGCATTGGGAAAGACGTGAAAATTAAGGTTTTAGACACATGGCTACGTGAAAAGGGTGTAACTATGTGACAACTGGCGTAGCGCTTTGGAATTCATCACGTGAGGTTAAAATCCGAGTTTGGGGAACACTTTTCTTTGGATAAACTATCAGGAAAAGGCAGAAAACCCGAATCTTCCGGCAGAAAATCCGGTAGCTCTACTTCCGAAGAACAAATCAATGTCAATACGCGATTCAGCCAATAAAGCGGGAACAGGCGTCGGTCCTCCCTTATCTCAGTCAGTAAAGGCGCAGCTACAAAGCAACGCCATGCTGGAGGTGGCTGGGTTCGATTCTCGAATTTCTCGACTCCCTGGGCATAGCGTATGATTGTACTTTCCACACAATCATACTAATGCAAAAATGATACCTGGCATCGAAAGCTTTCGAAATTAATAACTGTGGAAGTGCATCTAGAACACTAAGTTGAAAGTAAGCAATAAGCTTGAAATGCTAAAGAAAAAGAAGGCGTCGGAATGATTTAACGTATCAAGAAATGGAACAACCTGAAGACCTACAAAAAGCAGAAAATTGCCAAACAAAGTGCAGAACAAGGACCCGGGAATTGTATTCGCGAGATCAACAGCGACCGAATACATGCATTTTGATGGATGACGAGACCTATGCCAAAGAGGACTCAACAACCCTTTCGGGTCCACAATACTGCACTGCCATCGTATTCAAGTGAAGAACCAGTTTTTTACACTACCGGAACAATCAATGTGGAATATTTCGATCTGAGTGTCTGCAGTAGAGGTTACTGCCTTTACACCAGAAGCAAAGAACCCCTCCACTGCACAGTAGGAAAAATGGGACCCAAAATCACAACTAATTAAAGGCCGCTGGATAAGTGCCCTGTAAAACAGCTTATCTCATGTAAAAAAAAATGCGAGGAATCGAATGGTGATAGTTTCATCGTGGGCAGACCCTGGAAAGTGACTCATTTGCCCGATTTTCCCCTAATTTCGGAAGAAAAATTGAATAATCACATATTTATCATATTAGCTTTGATAATATTGCATCCATTTGTGCTGTACTATTTTGAAAATGTCTGAACAACATGCAGGGAAAAGCGGGTAAAATGGACAATAACTGACATCTTCACATGTCGAAATCTCCTCCATTCAATTCCTCAGACAGTTTCACAACAGTGCATTGCATTTTTATACATTCTAATTCACGGAAATGTCGAAAACCACATGACATATCTAGTATTTTCAATATATGAGGAATATCGAGCAAAATAGACAGTTTCTGAGGTTTTTACAAGACGATATTGCCTTCATTGCATTTTCCAAATATTTCCACAATAGTAGATCCCAAATGGGTTCTATATTATTAGTGAAAATATGATAAATGTAGGATTATTCAATTATTTTTTCAAAATTAAGGGAAAATCGGGCAAAACGAGCCACTTCCCGAAGTCTGCATAGGTCGACATCCACTTCATTCGATTTTCCAGGCATTTTCATAATATTGTAGTGCATTTGATTTGATTCTAATGCGCAGCTATTCCAAAAATCGCATTTTATGTATTGATTCTTCCAGTATGTAGGGAAAAGCGGGCAAAATGGTCAATAACTGATGTTTATACAAGACGACATACTCTCCATTCAGTTTCCCGGACAGTTCCACAGCAGTGTATTGCATTTCCATAGATTCTAATTCACCTGAATTTCGAAAACCACATGGCATATCTAGTACTTTCAGCATGTGGGGAATATCAGGCAAAATTGACAGTTCCTGACGTTTTTACAAGACAATATTACCTCAATTGGATTGTTCAGACATTTTCAAAATAGTACAGCACAAATGGATGCAATATTATCAGAGCTAATATAATAAATGTATGATTATTCAATTTTTCTGCCGAAATTAGAGGAAAATCGGGCAAAATGAGCCACTTTCCAGGGTCTGCCCAAGATGAAACTTTCACCATTCGATTCCTCGCATTTTTTTACATGAGATAAGCTGTTTTACAGGGCACTTATCCAGCGGCCTTTAATTAGTTGTGATTTTGGGTCCCATTTTTCCCACTGTGCACTGTTTTGGCCGGATTCAGCGTCGGCACATTACACCAAAACAACTCTCAATTGGCTCATGGTAAAGGCTATAGATTTCATTGAGAAAGACATCAATCCGCCAAATTGCTCTCAGCTTCGGCCCATCGAACGCTACTAGGCGATTATGCAGAGGGTCTTCATAAAGACTGGTAAAGCAGCTGAAAATTTGCAGGAGTTCAAAAAAAAATTGAGCAAAGGCGTTCAAAAAATGTGAAGAAATGCCGGGACTTGATGAAAAGTGTTCGATCAAAAATTAGCAAATTCATGAAAGAATAATATTAATTTCATCCAGTCTTCACAATGTTCAAGCTCAACCTTGTGCAATAAATAATTATCCATTTGTTTGAATAGAGCTCAATTTTTTTATATGATTTGAATGTAAAATGTGTGGATAATTTTTTTTCAAAACAGTCCTTAATTTTGTCGATTGTTATAAATGATCACGGAGCAAATAAATGTCTCGAACCAAAAACGAAAGATATTTGCACGATGCTGCGAAATCACTGTGCTGACATTGACATATATAGATTAAAAAACAAAAAGATTTTTGTTGATGAACATTGCAATCTGGTGATGTCGCAGTCATCATGTCAGTCCATCGTGGATAGCGTGTATAAAACCGGATGGCTGCGACGTTTGCCACAGCTGACGGGAGGAGAAACGTAGCGTGTCACGTACTGTGCCTGATCTGATACTACCGTTAAATGACCGTCCGCTCGTTTTCACGCTTGTAGTCTTTCGATTTCAAAGCCTGTTGTCGTCCTCCAAACTGAGCTATCAATACACTCTTCATCATCGTGGACGTTTCTTGCACTTTCGTGCACTTAGCGAGTCGCACGGAGAGATAAGTTATCTGCTTCGAAAGCGTCATCGAAGTCACGTACCTACTGAACTGAATCCCGCCGACAAAATTTAGAGAGGACTTACTACATCACTTTGGCAGGCGACTCTCTGTGGTTTCATGGTCCGCCTTAATCTTCGCCAAAATCCGGACAGCTGGACAGAACAATGCATCACCACTGAGCTGGAAAATCCGAATCTCGTCAAGTTGTGTCAATAGCAGTAACTAGGTAACCTAAGCAACACATCTCTCCCATAATTGGTTGCTGGCACTTGACGGTGACTTAATTGAGTCACATTGTAGTTACTTAAACTCGTTTGCAACAAGTGTGCTACTAGGGAAAAGTAGTAACCTACAAAAAAAAGTACGATTCAATTCATCGATCTGCATTTATCGCTCTCCCTACTATAATGCAAGGTCGCGTGGCTGATGCGATTCGCAAAAAAATAAAGCACTGCGCAAAAAAATAAAGCACTAAGTCCCTTCACAATCACTTTCTTGTTCCACTATCTCTCTTGGATCTTGTGTTTGAAGCATCTAATCATACATACGCATCTGGTCTATTTTTCAGCTGAAATTGAGTTTCTCAAGAATTACAAGGGTCCTAAAGCGCACAAAGTTGACGCTGAAAACCCTCTGCCCGTTTCCAGTGATTTGCTTCGAATTACTGATCGACTGCAGCATTTCAATATTCCGTATGACACCAAACATCCACTCGTGTTCTTCGAAAGGCCCATCTATTGCTTATAATCGTCAGAGCAACTCATCTTCGGATGCTAAAATCTTGCGTTAACGCTTCTGGTCGGTGCGAGGTCACAACGTAGAGAAGAAAATCATTCGAGAATGCATCCTCTGTTTTCGATGTAAAGATTGGACTCGGAAAAAATGCGACACTTTGTTTTGGGTGTAACTTTTTATCGCGTGGGTGAAAATTGATGAGAGTTGAAAATACTAGTTTTGACTGTTATGTTTATGTGTGCAAAATTTTATCGCGATTTGTCAAGTAGTTTTCAAGATGCATTCGAAACAAGAAGAGCTACGCCAGCAAATCTTGGGCGTGGTGATCGATAATCCTGGTCAGTTGCACAGATGGATCGGCAAAAGCCTTGGAATTCACCATTCCACCGTGTCTCGCGTTGTGAAGATGTTCCAGGAGACAAAGACCATAGAGCGGCGTGCTGGAAGCGGCCGAAAACCGAAAACGGAATACCCCGAGAAGGCGTGGAAGATAAGGCAGTACTTTAAGAATAACCCGAGACGTGGCCAAAAAGGTAAATCCGTCGCAGTGGTTCGTCCAGCAGACCATTAAGCGAGCTGGGCTACGTGTTTTAAGGTCAGGAAGGCGCCAAACCGGACTGACAAGCAAAACACGGTAGCCAAATTGCGTGCGTGGAAGCTGTACCGTGAGTGGCTGGTCTAGTCAGGCTGTCTCGTCCCGCATGGAGGTTCCGGAAAAGCTCCGGCAGATAAAGATGGACAAATTCGCGAAGAAGTACCTGTTGTGGCAGGTGATCTGCGAGTGCGGACGGTACAGCAAGCTGTTCGTTACAACCGGCACCATAAACGGGCAGATTTATCGAGAGCAATGCTTGCAGAAGCGCTTGCTGCCCTTCCTCCGCTCTCATCGTGGTCCCACGCTGTTCTGGTCGGATCTCGCTTCGTACCATAATGCCATTAATGGATTGGTACGAAGCGAAGGGCGTTAATGTGGTCCCAAAGGAGGCGAACCCACCAAATACATCAGAACTTCGTCTGATCGAAAAGTTTTGGGCGATAATGAAGAAGAAGTTCGAGAAAGGCAGAAAAACTTTCAAAACCGATGAAGCTTTGAGGAAAAACTGGGAGAAATTGTGTAAGGAAAATGGACAAAGCCTCGCCCAAGATCTCATGAGCAGTTTTAAGAAAAATGTACGAGCATACAGCTTGGGGGAGGAAGTTCAATAAATACATTATGCTTGAACATTGCAAATATATAGTTATTTAATCCCTGAAAATTAGTGAAGTATCCGATTTAAAATGAATTTTTGGTGATCATTTTTGTGTGTCTCATTTTCTCTGAGTCCAGTCTTTAGTCCTAAAGTCATCTGCTAAACCATGAGAACTCTATGAGATGAAATGAGATGTGCGAGTCACACGTTCCTGCGGTGTGGCGTAGACTGTTGTGAGTTGTTTTCCGTTTCGTTTCCGAATCGTCGTGACCCGTCGGTAAAAATACACGGCACGATCTTCTCTTTTTTCTTGTTGTTGAAATCTGTACAAATCGACATGGTGCACAATCTCACGTCCGATTCGTTCAAAATTGTGCTTACAGAGTGTCTCACAATAGGTGTCACTATAACAATCTGGGATTACAGCAAAACAAATCAATTAAACCAAAGCGTTTATTTTTCATTAGAAAGATACATGTTATAGAGATAAACTATATGGTTTCAATTCGAATCTTTCGCCCTTTTCCTTGATAATATTGCGCAAAGGCTTTGTAAACCGATTGTAGCTGGTACGCACGATTTCCTCAGGACTTTGGGCCCAAATATCAATCAAATGTTTCTTGAATCGATCTAAAGCAAGCCCATTCGTAGGGTCTATATGTTGCAGCATATAACCCCAAACGAAGCAGTCAAGTGCCTTGAGATCCGGTGCAGGTCATTCTTCGCTTGTGATGGAACCGGACAAATTTTCCGCGCACCACGCTTGTGTCTTTTTGGCCTTGTGAGCTGGAGCTGAGTCCTGTTGGAAACAATATGGTGTATTCCCTTACAGCGTTGAAGCATGAGCGAGCTTATAGTTTTTCAAAACCTGCTCGATGTAATATTCAGTGGTGATTTTTATGTTAGGTTCTATGAAAACTAAAGTTTCCCTTTTCATGAAACAACGCCAATCATGATTTTCGATACATTCTGATAGCGTTTTACAGTTAGTTTATCTCTTATTGGCAAGACTTTTGCCATACACACGATGATTTTGTGAATTGTGACTGTCCTCAAGAAGGAAGAGCTTTTCATCCGAATATATAATTTCGCAGTCACCGTGCCGAACCAAAACATTTCTGCTTCTTTGGACCCTGGCTTGCATTTGACGCTCCGTCAACCCGTGAACTCATTGTTTCGTGCATTCCAAATCATGTCTGAGGAGCAGGGGACAGAAGCAGCGGACATTTGGAATTGTTTGCTCATTTTACGGTAAAGGGTGTCCACGATGAAATTGCCACACACAAAATTGATTCGCAAAATTCGAGTTTTCATCCGATTGCCATCAAATTTTCAGGGATTGAGAAATAACTATTAAACTTCATTTTAACATTTTACTCGTATTTTATTTACAGTCCATACGCAAATGCCCACACCTTGGCCTTAACCCCGGCCATAAGATTCTGCACAACCTGTGAATCAACCGTTTTTTGCATGTAAACCCATACTTTCTTCAGTTCCTCGACTGTCTTCACTACCTTAGGTCGTTTAAGAAGGTGCTTCTTCATAATCGCCCAGTACTTCTCGATGGGGCGGAGCTCCGGAGTGTTGGGAGGGTTGAACATTTTCGGCACGAAATTGACCTTATTGTCCGCATACCACTTCAGCACGTCCTTGGAGTAGTGGCATGAGGCCAAATCCGGCCAGAAGATTGTTGGGACGTTGTGGGCCTTCAGGAGAGGAAGCAGCCGCTTCTGGAGGCACTTTTTTATGTACACCTGTCCGTTCATCGTGTCCTGGGTCACGAAAGGTGCACTCCGCTTCCCGCACGTGCAGATGGCTTGCCAAACCAGGAACTTCTTCGCAAATTTGGACATCTTCTGAGTGCGGACATACTCCGGAACGCTGAACTTATCCTTGGCCGTGAAAAACAGGTTGCCGGGGATCTGTTTGAAGTTGGCCTTCTGGAAAAAACTTCGGCTTAGGTGCAGCTTCTTAGCCACATCCCGAACGGAGGCGTTCGGATTTCGGTTGAAGGCCCCAACTACGCGGTTGTGATTTTTGGTGTTGTACGGAATACTTTTTCCTTCACTTCTGGGCTTCCGATCGGTGGTCAACCGTTCCTCGAACCGCTTAATCACTCGCGACACCGTGGAATTCGCGATTCCCAACGTTTTAGCGATGGAACGATGCGAGAGATCCTTGTTCTCGTGATGAATGCGCAAGATTTTATCACGCACGAGCTGTTCTTTCGACTCCATTTCCGCGAGTTTTGATCACAGGACTTTAAAACTTGCAGGATGTAAATAATGCACTATGAACTAAATCCACCCAAATTTGCATTAAATTCTACCCAACGGTTAAAAAGTTAGAGCAATTTCATAGTGTGGCAATTTCAGCGTGGACACCCTTTAAGATACGGCCGGATTACGCCTTATTCGCTCCCTCACACATTTGATTTCGTTTGGCACCTCCTTTGTGTTGAATATGGACATTTGCAGTTTCCTTGAACCGTTTCAAGGTACACAAAACAAAACGCTTACTCACTCCGAACTGCTTAAACCTTTTGAATATTTGACGCGTTCTAATCTTATGCAAGTGTAGTTTTAAAACGTGGCTTCCATGGTAGCTGATAAATATAAATAAACGGAACTGCTTGTTTATCTTCAGCAATAAGCTGTCAAAAGAATATACTCAAAACGGGTATAATCAATTCTGCAGTCAAAATTACCCAGCTGAAATTAACCAATAATGAAAAAAGGTGACACCTATTGTGAGACACACTGTAGATTTTCAGCTTATTCGGATATGTTCCAGTGGGCGTCGTTGAACTGAATTTCGTCATCACTACACAATATGCATCGCCCAGGGGTTTGCAGCAGCTTCTTGGGACAGATTTTTGTAGCAATAAGACTAGCTCTGCTTCATTTCACGGTTTACTGCAACTCTAGACGCTTCTTCAACACCACATCAGCTCTCACTTTTCATAGATGCTCGGTATACATCGTTCCGCCTTTCACATTGACCTGCCAACGCTGCCTACCTTCTTCTTCACTTCTTTCTTCTTTTCTTAATTCTTCTTCGCGGTTTCATTATGGGCAGTCTGCCATCCACTGAATTACACTTCCTGCTTGCCTCCTTTGTCCTCCTTTGATTTCTTGGACAATTATTTTAACCCTGGTGTATCGCAATCCTTCTCACCTTACGTGTATATGAGGGGCTTGTCGTCGTTCAAGCCGTTTTCCTTTCCTCATTCAGCGCTATGTTAACTCTCTGCCTAAACGTCCCATTTGGCATCTATCACGGCTGATCTGATAATCTCCACCAACCAGCAACCACTATGCTACACTCCTAAGCAGCAAACCATCTTGGGGAGTATCGCTGCTGGATACCGGATCTCCTTGATGTTCTTGCTGTTCCTTTCGGAGCTTGCTTCTGCTACTACTTTTAATATATTTCCCTCCATACCAGATGCTCTAGGTGCTCCAAATTATGCTGGAGTTTAGATAGTTCGTTGCCATCAGTTCAAGCAAGACTAATGTAATGCCCCTACCATTGGATAATGTCTTCGCTTATCTGTAGTACCACTGCACATCGTTTTCAACCTACATATTTCCAATTGTATTTGTTGTTCTAGGTGCTCCAGTCGTTTTGGAGTTCATGTCATAAAACCTATTGAATCAACCACAGCAATAATATAGTTCTTAAGGAAGAAGTGCACTCAAACAGACTCACGGAGGCTTTGGGCATAAAAAGCAATCTGTTTTTCTCAATATTAGATATTCTACGCTCTCCAAATCATCCTGGAGTTCATATCAAATGTTCTAAAGATAAAGATAAAGATAAAGATAAAGATAAAGATAAAGATAAAGATAAAGATAAAGATAAAGATAAAGATAAAGATAAAGATAAAGATAAAGATAAAGATAAAGATAAAGATAAAGATAAACATAAAGATAAAGATAAAGATAAAGATAAAGATAAAGATAAAGATAAAGATAAAGATAAAGATAAAGATAAAGATAAAGACAAAGATAAAGATAAAGATACAGATAGAGATAGAGATAAGGATAATGATAAAGATGAAGATAAAGATAAAGATAAAGATAAAGATAAAGATAAAGATAAAGATAAAGATAAAGATGAAGATAAAGATAAAGATAAAGATAAAGATAAAGATAGAGACAAAGATAAAGATAAAGATAAAGATAAAGATAAAGATAAAGATAAAGATAAAGATAAAGATAAAGATAAAGATAAAGATAGAGATAAAGATAAAGATAAAGATAAAGATAAAGATGAAGATAGAGATAAAGATAAAGATAAAGATCAAGATATAGATAAAGATAAAGATAAAGATAAAAATAAAAATAAAGATAGAGATAAAGATGAAGATAGAGATAAAGATAAAAATAAAGATAAAGATAAAGATAGAGATAAGGATAAAAATAAAGATAAAGATAGAGAACGAGAAAAAGAAAGAGAGAGGGGGAGGGAATGGTTTGTTGATAGTTAGGTTAAAAAAGCTTCAAAAGCCTGCCCTGTATTGTTGTTACCACGGTGTGGAAGTTTTGTGCATAATCAGTAAAACCAAGCCTTACTCTCTCCCAAGAAACACATTACGGTCATAATTAGTTGTAGTAACTTGATTATGACTTAGCAAGTCATATTTAAGTTAACTCAACTGAATGGCAACAAGTGTGCTACTAGGGCTCGTTTCATAAGATCTACAACACACTTTAAAATGACCACTACCTGGACCTGAGATTGAACTATGGCGGTTTTGTTCTACATCACTTGGAACTGTGATCTTTAAGTGAAAGTCAGTTTGTGAAACAGACACAGATCCAAACGGTCATTATCTGGTCCCCGGAAAATGTTAAACATCTGCAAAACAAACCCACCCGTGAAAATGATCCTTGAAGTTCCAGCGGTTTTCATCAAAATCACTTGAAATTTTGTTCTCTGAACTTAATTTGAAATGTAAAATATCGTGAACCCAAATGGTCGTAGGGTAGTCATTTTGAAGATTCGAAACATATTCAAAAATGACCAGCACATAAATTGGCTCAAAACTTTGCACAGGAAAAATTAATGAATTTGAACAGGCGCGCAAAATTTCCCTCGTTTTATTCCAAACCAATGGAGGCGTAAACAATGAAATTGTTCGCAATCTTTCATGCCCCATACAACAATGTTTGCAATCTTTAATACAACACTCGATATGCAGGCGTTATCTGTATTATATATATACATGAAGTATCCCATTATTTTCTGCCAAATCTGGCATTCCCTTTATGTTTATTAGATAACGCCGAAAATTCAAAGTTTTTTTATCTATATTTATGTTTTAATCTTTTCTTCATAATTGACGATAATGTCAGTTCAAAATGGTAAAATCGACGCATTCCAAGAACATCTGAAACATCCGTAAAGAATTACCTATTCCTAAGTCCTGTGATTATGTTTCTAAACCACTTGGAACGGTTATCTAGTTGGCAAGGTAATTAAAAGAAAAAATCGAAAATCTTTATTTATTTTTTATGCGTACGTAATCCTTCTTTGACTTGAATCTTGAAATGTATACGAAGATGTCTTGTGTAGGATGTCTTTAGAACCGAAACATAGCCAATTCGACAAACAGTGTATTTGATTGAATTGCTTTACTCGTTTCTTTGAACATATTCTTCTGTCCAGAAGGACGCTTACGGCTTACATGTGTTTGTCCCAGAGTACTGGAATTTTTCAACGACTGTTTGGTAATGTGAAGTAATGGTTTTCTAATTATGTTTTGTCGTAGGATTCAGTAGCCGAGGGGAATTCGACTAGTTCTCCCATAGCTTTTGAAATCGATTTATCGATAGAATCATTATTGTTGCTCAAGAAACCTGTTCCATG
>JASCZW010012142.1:0-29495 GCA_034211315.2 Aedes japonicus
ATTCGAAAACCAAAAATACTGTAACAAATGGAGCAGCATCGGAATTGTCATTTTTGACAGGACACGGACACGCATGTATGACTTTGGAACACTGCTACGGATACTGATAAATTGGTGAGATGTTGCCTGCCCTGAGATCTTCTACTCGGTTAGACATGTTAAACTGTATACTTGGATATTCTTTCCAAGATGTTTATCCTAAAAATTTTTACGCTTCCAGTTACTGTGACATCGTGTGAACGTAGCTTCAGCAAGCTGAAAATAATAAAAAACCATCTTCGTTCTAGAATGACGCAAAACAGACTCTCTGGCTTGGTCATTCTTTCGATAGAAAAGGAATCGCTACCAGATCTTGATTAAGATTTTATTATTGATCAGCTTGAACTTTCAGTAAATAAAAATGTGTGTAAAAGTTATTTCAACATATAAACATGAATTTTATTGCTGTCCTGATCGATTATACTCGATGTAACACAAACTTGTATATGTAACAATAAAAATGAGTCGACGTAGGTTAATTCATTATATGCAATATTTATTGTGTATAAAATGACTAATGAAACAATACATGTGAAAAGCAATATAAGTTGGGCCGCCATTTTCTGGGTTTGCCAGGGGCGCTACCAACTCTCACTACGTCTCTGGTTATTTCCCTCCCCTTCGTGTTGCTTTTTGATTGTTTTTGGTGCTGATTGAAAAGACTGCGATTGGCAAAATCATTGTCATCAGCGATTTCTATCTGCCAGGAATTTCATGGCAAAGGTCACGGAATGGCTTTCTCTATTCGGATTCAGATCGCATCACATTGCTTAGTTAGCCGGATGTTGCTCCACTTTTTTCGATTGCTCCAACGCCTCTTGTTGTGCACGTAAGGTATGATCCTCTATTAGGCCCAACCCTGAAGGATCGGAACCGAAATAAAACTAAAACTGTCAGTTCTGTTTTCGACGACATTTGGAATGCTGATCTTCTAGTCTTGCAGATTTGAAGCTCTCGATATAAACAACGGTCGTACAAATAAAACGGCATATATTAGACTGAGGATAACAGGATGTCATGTTAGCCTAGCTCTTTCATTCGGCCAATGCAATTGAGACATTATAAATCTATAGCTTACTTACGCGTAATTCTCGGTTTCCTTAACTTTTTAGCTGATATGGCTTCACTGGTTAAGCTGAACAGATTATCTTCACGATCTTCGAATGCTCTAAATTTGGCTAAACTGAACCAATAAACCGAGTAATGTAGCCTATACATATATACAGAAAATGGTCACATATTATAAACTGTTCCCATGGATAAATTAACCATTATGAGCATGATGCGCATGACCATGAATGACCGCCCGAGGTTGCTACTCCGTTATTGCCAGATCAGCTGTTATTACACAGAGAACCAACAGATAATGCTTGGGACTAACATACATCTAATGTGTAAAAACTGGTGATCCCAAACTAAGGCAATACCGGCGCCGGCCCCGTCCCAATGCAGGTCAAGTAAGGAAAGGGTAGGAATATGTTGACGTGATACTTGCTTTATTGGAAGCCGCGAAATCCACTGTACTTCGACTTGAAATCACTGGGATTTTGGATAACAGGATTGGGTAGCAGCAGGGTTCGTTTTGGTTAACGATAAGCTGTCAAGTTTAATATTTCAAAATAAGGAGTGATTTCCGATTTGAACCGATCTAAACCAACAGTAAGGATGCTTTCGAGGCCACTCACAAAGTGTGATTGTGGGTTTTCATTGGGAAAACAAAGTGATTTTAAATAATGCTAAAATGCCGATTTTGCCGGTTTAAACCAACAGTAAGGATGCCATTGGGACCACTCACAAAATGTGATAGTGGTTTTTCATTGGGAAACTAGAAGATGTTTTACAATGCTGGAAAGCCGATTTGGACCGATTAAACCACCAGTAAGGATGCTATTGGGGCCACTCACAAAGTGTGATAGTGGTATTTCACTAGGAAAACAAGGCAATTCATCTCAACGCCTGAGAGCTAACTCGGACCGATCTACACTAACAGTGCGGATGCCACTGGAATCACCTACAAAATGGGACAGTGGTTTATTTGCGAACCACGACTTCTCATGCTCACTCGATCACTCGCGCAACGAACAGTAGGCAACCGAAACAATAGACAAAATGCTACGCCCGATAACAAAATATTATGGAACAACGTATCAACACAACCGATTCAACTGATGGTCAACGCCAACCCATTAAAAAAGAACATATAGATACAATGGGTAAAAATTACCTGTCTTGCTCCACGTCCTTCAGAGCACTTACTACCTCACGAGGCGCCTGTACCCAACTCCACAGGTGTCCGTCAAGCCTCTGGTACATCAATTCATCTCCATGCCCAAACGAAGCACCACTACATGAAAAGTTTTGAAAAATAGAGAGATATTAGATATTGTCTTCAAAATTTGATAGAAATAAATTATTTGTTGCCTGAAAAGAAACAAAATTAAGAACAATGATATGTAAAATCCTTTTAGTTCCCCGGATGTTCGAAAAGCATAACCATTTCTATGAAAAGATTGTTGCGGGTTGTCGATGGTTGATTACAACTATGTGTTGGGCACCATTGGCAGATATGAGCATTGAATGAGAATAGTGAGAACATTTTATTGAATAAACGACTACAATACTTAGTTGTTTATTAAGCTGATGCTCATTCGAGCTATATCTGATGAACTTAGTCGATGCATCAACCCTCTCAAATTAATCGCTATTTCGCTATTATGACAAATTTACAAGCTCACAACTGCATGATAGTTTGTGATTTGAAAAGTGTCCAGATTCATGAACAAAAAGTCAGGGTACCGACGCATCTGAACTTTGGATTTGGAAACCTGTGTCGCTCAACAAATCCTCAAACAAATGTGCAAAAGCACGTTGGCCAATATTTAGCGTCAACCAGTGGGTACGTGTGCTCAATTCCAAGTTCCCCTTCTTTCAAACCTTTCACCTTCAGTTCAATTTACCCATTGAGTTGGACACATCACAATAGAAAATATTGTGATGGAGCACGGACGTTAGGTTACTAGAAGCATGAAAAATAATTTATTAAATAGGTTATCTAAAAAATCCAAATTTGGTCAACACCCAGCTGTTCCAATGGATAAATTAACCATTATTTATAATAACAAAACGAAGACTCAATGTAACGGACATATTTTTTCTATGATCCCAAAATATGGCCTGTTGTATTAATAGCGTAGTAAAAATGTGGGTTTAGGTAAAATTTTCAATATACATGTATGAGTATGCAGTTGTATATTTTTCAAACAGCCTATCTTAACATAATTCTCAGCCACAAATTGAACGAAGAAAGTTGATCCTTTTTTGGCATGTATGCTTCAAATACATAATGTAGGTATTCTAAATGCATTTTGAATCAAACCAGACTCCAGGGTATTTAAAAAAACGATTGGGCAATGTTTCTGCCCAAAAGATTGAGTTGCAGTTGGGCTGCATATCGCTTTCGAGTAAACACTACCAGTTCAGTTTTCTGCAGTGAGAATTCAATTCCTAGATTTCTAGCCCAAAAATCTAGGGAATTTTGAAATGGTCCGTGCAAGTTAACGGCAGGTGAGCCTCTTAAGGAAACCATACTGTCGTCAGCAAGTTGTCCTAGCATGCATTGTTCTGCCGAACAATTGTCAATATCTTTGATGTAAAAATTATTGCCTTGGGGCAGGCCCATGTTACTAATTGTGGAAGTTGTGAATTCTCCAAGTGAGAAGATTATTTTCTTTTTGAAAACAAATTGTACAAAAAATTGTTTAAAATTCCGGGAAGTCCACATCTCTGCAAATTATCTGACAGAATTTTAATGGAAACTGAATCAAAAGCCCCCTTAATACTAAAGCCAGTTGCACCTTGTGTGCAAAGGCCAGTTGATATCTATGGAAAGCGACGCTAGGCTATCGTTTGTTCCTTTGCTCTTGCGGAACCCAAATTGTGTATTTGATAGCAAGTTATTCAATTCGACCCAGTGATCGAGCCGAACGATCATTTTTTTCAACAATGCACGAGAGCACAGCAATCGTGCGGTATGAGTTAGACGCTGGTTTACCAGGTTTTTGAATAGTCATTACTTTGACTTGTTTATATGCAGGCGGTACGATGTTGTTTCGAAGTAAGGAATTGAATAAGTCCAGCAAGCGTCTTTTTGCGATGTCTAGGACATTTTTCAGAAGATTGAATTTTATCATATCGCATCCGGGGGAGGAGATGTTTGATGAAAGAAGAGCCATAGAGATTACCAGCATTGTGAGACCATTCACATTCGAGAGAGCTGGAACAGAATCGGTTGGAGTATTCATCACCTTCATTAGAAGATGTGTTGAATGGAACTTGAGATGGTTCTGAAGGTTTAGGGCCATAGTCAATTAAAATCAATCATTGATTACTTTCCACAGACAGCCCAATGAAAGTGATCTTGAACAGAAAGATAGGTCGAGTCTGCTTTCTTGAGCAGGAGGTTTAGGTATGCATGTTGCTTCACCTTGAACACTGGTGAAGGTCAATTGACTAATTGAAATCGTCACAAAAATCGTAAAAATAGCCACCCTATTGTCATTGTACAGGTCCCCCCACCCAGTACCATGGGAATTAATGTCACCCAGAATCAATACTGAGGACGGTAAAATAGAATCTAAATTCCAGATGAAATTTGTCAGAAGCAGATAATTTCTCATCTCCACACGAGGCTCTAGGAGTGGACAGTAATTTATTGCTAGAACGAATAGAAATGAAAAGAAATTGTATTGATAGTTTCGTATAGGGTAACGGCAGGCTTTGAAATTGAAAGATACAAGTTTGAAAATGCGTGGAGGCATTGAACGGTAGTATCTGATCAGGCACATAACCCTTTATCAAGCTATCCAATGCATGGTAGGCAAGAGGGAGGATACCCCCTTGACTGGTAAAAGGTTATACAACCGATCGTGCTCTTATATTACCTATTGCTTTGGTTCTAGCGATTTGTCCCTCTTCTAATAGTGGGTCGTTAGATTCAAAAACTTTCTATGCTATAGGCGCAACAGACGGATCCTGATCGTTATTGTTTTCCCTGTTGCTTTCCGAAAGCTGCTGCAATGCCATCGAATATTTGATGTATTTTGGGGACTGTAGAAGTCTTCTTTTTCTCCGTTGTCTGGCTTTAATGGCAGTTTTTTTTTTCATTCGGCAACTTTTCATCCAATTTTCAACTCCAGATGTTAATAAAGGTAGCATGAGTTCTAGGCATCTTCTCAAAAAGACAACACTTCCCTCCCATCCCTGCTGACCATAAGGAACAGGCCAGATATTGCGCAAGGTAAACGATTGATGAAGAGCCTGTCACATCCAAGACAGCTTTTTACAGTCTTTACTACAGCCAATCCTGGAGAGTGTACGGTCGGAAAATGCTATGCTTTGCTACGCCAATATATAATAAACTCACGGATTTATCAAGCGAAACAGCAATAACTCAATATATTTCTTAAGTAACGTGTTTTATTTTGATTGAGAAGTAAGTTATACTTAAAATAACAAGATAAGTATCTCACGAAATCGCATTGTGGTTGTGGATGGTAACTAATGATATTCTGTAAAATTGAAAATATCAATGCACTTTACGCAATATATTATTTTCACATATCATTTTTATTATTGCTAGGGAGGAAATGCAAATGTTTGTTTGGTAAAATAAGCAACATTTGAAGATAAACCGACGAATTTCTGATAAATTCCATACTAGAAATCTGGTCAACCGCTCTTAAGGAGCGACATATGTCAGTTTTTTAAGTGGAAACTACTTTTCCATTTATGCAAAGTTGTTGCATGCAAAATTCTACCAAAATTATTGACTAGTATTTGGGTTAAAATAAAAATAAGATCACTTCACACGGTGAATAGTTATGAGAAAGTAAAACTTGGGATTTATTTTCAACGCAAGTTAAAAAAAATCAGTGATATTTGTCTTGTTCAGCATTTTTCATTGAACTTGTGGATATTATCGCGAGGGTATGAATGCTTATTATCACTTTAAATTCATCCTTTGTTTTGATGATACGCTTTGTTGAAAAGTATATGTTTAAAAAATGTGTTTTAATTACCAATTAAGGAAAAGAACTTAGACTGAAAAACTCATATGTCACAGAAAAACGTGTATGATTAAACCTAATTTCTATTATTATCTATATTTTTGTTAAAAGAATCATTTGTCTCAGCTTCAGCGCACCTATATTAACATTGTTTTTTTTTGTGAAATATGTAGCCAGCCACCGTTTCTTTTGTCCTGAATCCTCACTCTATAAACGTAAAACGGATTTGATCAAACTTTATTCATCCATGAAACTCAAATGTTTTATCTTAATTAACATCTTCGGCCAGCTTTTTCGGCATTGGAAAAAGCAAAACATCTTTCGTACGGATTTGTATCATCAGATTCGGCTATTTTGAACAATTTGGCATCTCGCTGCACATGCTCGATAATCTGGTAGCCGACGCTAAAATTCTCAAAAGCCCGGAGAGAACAATGTGCTTAACAGGATTAAAATTATAATTATTAGGAGTTATATCCTCAGCATTGTGGACTTGAACCCATTCTGTATGGCTAAGAAAAAAACGTCCGATAGAAGGATTAGTGCAAACCAATACATTTTTCCGCATTAGCACTTTGTTCTGTTTTGTGCTCTGCATAAACATCTATCTGCTTGATTTGATTCGCATAGCACATTCAACCATTGTGTAGAACTGTTAAATATGAACCGGTTTCTCAAAGCTAAGATTAACTCATCTGGCGCCTAAATATGCTGGAACCTTGTAAGCTCAAAAGGATTATTTACTAACGAAACAAAAATTCTAGCTCACGCTTGAAAACTAGAACAAATAGCAGTTGCTTTACAGATAAAATTTATGCTCGCTTTAGATAGCTTGTGTTGGAAGTCAATTGCGTATAGCTTGTACACGGATAAATTAACCAAATTTTTCAAAATCTCGTAGAAGTAAACAGCGATCCAATTACACCTTTAGCACACTGAACAGATTGAATCTGAATTAATAGGCAACACGCATTCTAAGACAGCAATTTACTATGAAAAGAATATTTAGTTAATGATCATATCTGATAAAGGCAAGCATAAACTTTGTGACTCAAAATGAATACCCATTTTGGGAGAAATTCTTTCACTCAACAAATCGTATACAAAGCAGCAAAGCAGCACCTAATTTCTTCCCTAAATAGCACGAGAAGATCCTTCATATCCAAATTTGGTACGTGCTTATAACTTTGGGATGTGTAACTCACCCCAGCAACGATGTAAAGGTAATGGAGAGATGAAAGGCGGTATTCATTTTCCGACTAATTTAGCGCAGGTAGACGAAAGTAAACATCAACATAGAAGTTACTTAGTTACTTAGTTAGTTGGCATGTTTCTTACATTGCTTCTTAAGTATACAAATTAAGATTTTATGGAAATCATAAAAAGGAAACTTTCTTCAAATTTCCGTTTTATCTTGGATGATATCGCATTGGAGTATGTGGCTAATGGAAAGCTACCAATGGAGCTGGAAGTCATGCTTCTGCATATCAAACGATACTAATCACAGATATGGAAAAGTGCCATTTTATTTCGGGTTTCCCGTAGATTGGGGAAGGAATTTTCCTTTTACATTCAAACTTTGCGAATGTAATTAAATCCTTCCAAACTTCTCGCAAATCATGTAGCTCGGAATGGCACACCGGCCAACGATAACTTTCATTTTGAGGAGGGTCGCTTCTCGAGCAGATGAATGCTTTTCAGTCATGCTTAGCACAAGAAAAGAAAATATTTTCATGCCTTTTGAAGATGAGTATCATTCGCATACCGGCATTTTGTTGTTTAATTGTATGGCAAACAATTGAGAGAAGCTTAGATTGAAAACTGCGATGCATGCTTATTATTATTTGTGTCATTTCGTTCTCCTTCAGATGATGCGATTCAGATTTTTTTTAAAAGGTTTTAATTGACAATATCAACAATCATGGTTACAATCGTTAATGTTGTACTCACATTACTGTAAACTATTTGATGTAGGTTGTTATATCCATTTCCATTACGCGGTCTCTCAACGCGAACAATAAAGTCCGCGTGTTGAAAGAAACCACAAATGGGCAAATTTTCATTGCCAATCCAAATTTTGGATTGTTCGAAATGATGAAATTATAAACTTAAATTACATTTTCGTTGCACAGTAGAACACATGTGATTAACATTTCCTATACAACGTGTTTATGGTTTCTTTATCATCTTATAGTTTGATAGACCCATAGTTTCACGATGTATTTGGCACAAACACGATACCAGTTTGAATAGACTTCTCACGGTGGTTGAAACAATCTCTTAGTTAATTCATTCTGGGGTTTAGCAGTTAAATTTATCCAACATTCGTTTGGATTTTTTGTTTTGATAGCTACACGGAAAAAAAATCCGTGCCAAGATCCGTGAACTCCAATCGTGAATTCGAGAACAAGCAAAAATACACCGTGAACTTAACAACTTTTAGAGTGAAAAATCCTGTAAACGTGAATTTGTTCATGGTCCGTTTTCATATTCAAGAACGCTTTATTTTCTGTGTACGAAAACAAACGATTTGCTTCAACCAACATTTATGATTTTCTTGGTATGATTTGATCTGAGCTAAGTTTCTGTTAAAACAAATAAACAGACATGTTTAACACAGACATGTTTCATGAGATTATCAGATGCTAAAAAAACCCTAAGGATAGAAAAACATTTCATACTTAAAGCATGCTATTGTTTTGGTTTTGGGTTTTCTTAGAAATCACTCTATCACCACGAACCTTATGACATAGTTTAGTACGATAAACTTCAGTCTTGAAAAGCGCTGCCAAGTTGACAGTGTTTAACTGGATTTGTCCAAAGCGTTTGATAGAATGCCCCATGAATGAACATTGACGAAGCTTGATAAACTGGAATTTCCAGACTGGCTCATTATATATATAAGCTAATATCTATAAGAAAGATGTTCGCTGGTGCCTCATGGTGATGAGCGAACATCTCCTTCTACATAAAATCGTTACTCCACGTACGGAGAATAACAATTAAAGTATACATAACAAACAAAACTCCCATGTGCGCATCAGAGTGCATACAAACTACCGCTAGAAACTATCACAAAAATATCAGTAGTACATGATCATCGAGTGCGTACCAACACGTTACTTTTGCCTGTTGAGGTGCACGGAGAAAATCTAAAATGCTGAAGAGCATATTATATATTCCTTTCTACGCTTTATTCCTTTTAAATCACTGCAGTGCCTAAAAAGTATGCATTGGATCAATGTATTTTATGCATTGCAATACATTTTAGCTGATTATTATTTTCCGTGCATATTACGTTACCGGCGTCAAATACTCTAGGAGATTGGCCGACTTGTGCAAATATATTTTTTGTCTCCCGAAAGCGCGTGTATTTTGCAAACTTTGCAGCGCTCCTCCATTGTGTGTAAGAATGTGAGTGTCAGTCGAGGTGCCCACTTGTGTGGCGGAGGTGGGGCATCACATATCATGTCAAAACTTCGATACAAAGACTTGTGCCGTGAGACAAACGTGGATACAATATTTTGACATGCAAGCAGATTCCACACCTCCGACACATTAGTGCACTGATGGGCACCTCGACTAAAAACCATGTGTGAGAATGAAATTGGAACAACTTTTTTCAAAAATGTTTACCTTTTATTTTATTTATAAATTCACAAGAAAAAAAGCTCCAAAAATAATCCTCTTGATTTTTTATACAAATATGACATGCAATGCATAAATTTGAATAATACATTGGAATGCATATAATCATACAAATATGCATTTAAATGCATATATTTCAAGTATGCATTAGAATGCATAAATTTGATAAATGCATTGGAACGCATATATTTGTTTTATTCTTATCAATGCATAAACCTAGTGTTAGGTTTAAAATCGAATCGTTACTGTATCCCGTATATTTCAGTTTCCACCGTCCCGTACGCATCCATTGAATTTATAATACAATTACATGTATTCTCTCAGACAAACAATACACAACGTAGGATACTATCGAAAGTGAAGGTGCGTTTTACTAAATGCTCCTGAAAGAAAGGCGATTTTTTTATCGTACCAGTTCCATCCCGATTTATCCCTTTCCCGTGTTGATGTGGTCCCGTTTCCCGGGTTCGAACAACTGCCGTCGTCGCCCGTAACCCAACATTTTGGTGCCGTGACCAGGATTCTGGTTTTCCCGTCCCCGACCACGTGATATAGACGACATAACCCCACATCGTTGCTTCGATTGGGCCGGTGTATTCTTATACGGAATTTGCTGCTGGCTCCTGACTCTGCTAAAATACAAGGCCTCATTTCAAGAGGTACACGGTGAGTACCTCTCCAACTTACTTACCTCCCGTTTTGCGGTACTTCTTTGGTCTTTTTCGACCATTCTAGTGGTCGACGACATCGGCGGAAAGCTCAACAATGCCCGACGAAAAGCGAATGAAGTTAAAAGAGGTCAAACGACGAAACGCTATCGATGCCTTCAACCGGATGGGATTGTTCCTAGATAAATACATTCCTGAGCAACACGAGAGTGAATTAACACATCGCTTGGAACGTTTGGAGAAAGTATGGGAGGTGTACGAGACGATTCAGGACGAGTATGAGGAATTGGACGATTCGGAGGAATTCATTAAGAAAAATCTAGAGTTGCGAGGACAAGTGGAGCAGTTGTATTTTCGTGTGAAGGCTGGGCTAGTCAGTAAGTTGCCAACTCCTCCCGTTCCTGTTGTTTCTAGACCTTCTGCTGCGCCATCCACTCCGTCTGCACTCACCAACGTCAAATTGCCGACCATTTCACTCCCCGAGTTCGATGGTGATTTTAATACCTGGCTGACATTCCACGACACTTTCTTGTCGATGATCCATTCATCGACAGAAATATCCCAGGTTCAGAAGTTCCACTATCTCCGAGCTGCTTTGAAAGGTGAAGCAGCCAGTTTGTTACAGTCAATCACCATAACGGCGAACAACTACGCCGTCGCCTGGCAGACGTTGGTTAACCGGTATTCTAACAAAGCCATTCTTCGGAAAAAGCACATAAGAGCCCTTCTCAAGTACCCCAAGATCCCGAACAACAATGTCGATTCACTTCATAAGATCGTAGATGAATTTCAGCGTCACACTAAGGTTCTAGAGCAGCTTGGTGAACCGGTGGAACAGTTCAGTTCTATTCTCATCGAGTTGTTAGAGGATAAGCTGGACGATGCCTCGCTTACTGCTTGGGAGGAATCGATTGCTGTTGATGAACATCCCACCTACGAAAAGATGGTCGATTTCCTTCAGAGACGTGCCCGCATTTTGGAGACTATTGCCATAAATAGGCCGCAGCATGCCAGTTCCAAGCCCGCCAACCACTCACCGGTATCGAAGAAGTCAAATCAGCCTCGCATAAACACTATCGCGGCGGCTGAGGTCCCGTCGAAGACATTTCCGATCTGCCCAGCCTGTGACAAGGAGAAACACTCGCTCTTCGATTGCTCCATATTCAACGGCCTAGACACAAAAGGCCGCTTGAAGGTCGTTATGGACAAAAGACTCTGCAGCAATTGTTTCCGCAATGACCACTTCGCCCATCACTGTCGCTCAAAATTTCGCTGCAAACACTGTTCGAGGCGACATCACTCGATGATTCATCCGGGTCCTTTCGAGATGGATAAGTCCCTTTTCGATGGCACTGCCCCGCTCAGTAGCAACACGCCTTCACCTGGTACTTCCCGTATCACCACAGCTGTAGTAACAACGCCCCATGCAGAGATCGTATCAACGGTAGAATCTTCTAACACCAACGTTCTGCTTACCACCGTGGTTCTGATCATCGTTGACGTCTATGGTCAAGAGCATATCGCTCGTGCACTATTGGACACAGGTTCGCAACCCAACGCAATCAGCGAGCGACTGTGTCAGCAGCTGCATCTTTCCCGGAAGGTTGTCAATGTACCGATTGCTGGGGTGGACAGTATCATCACGAACGCGAAGCACGAAGTTCGAGCAGAGATCCGTTCCCGTGTAGCTGACTTCAATGAATCGCTGGATTTTCTTGTGCTGCGGAAAGTAACACGTGATACACCATCTGCCTCTTTCTCTGTTCAGTGGAATTTGCTTAATCTTCCACTTGCCGATCCCGACTTCCACACTTCTCGAAGGGTCGATATGATTATTGGCGCAGCTCATTTCTACTCATTCTTGCGAGATGGGCGGTTCCGCCTCCCTGGCCATGGTCCATTGCTCGTCGAGACGGTGTTCGGCTGGATAGTAGCCGGAAGATTTGATGACGTTAACGTGTCGAGTTCACAGTCTGCAGTTGCGTGTCATGTGGCGACCGTTGATTCTATAAGTGAGCAGTTAGAACGTTTTTGGCAAGTTGAAGAGGTTAAGGGTTCGAATTATTCCACTGACGAGCAGACATGTGAAGATTACTACAGAGAAACCATTTCCCGTAACCCTACTGGACTTCATCCGAGAGTATTTGTCCCTTGGCCACATGGCTCTAGTTCCTGTAACTGAAGAAGACGATCCAAAAGCTTGCTACCTTCCCCACCATCCAGTTCTCAAGGATTCAAGCTCCACCACAAAGGTGAGAGTTGTTTTCGATGGATCTGCTAATACGAGCTCCGGCCATTCATTGAACGATTCCTTGCTAGTCGGACCCGTCGTTCAGGATGAGCTATTCAGTCTCATTCTACGATTTCGGAAATTCTTGATCGCCTTAGTGGCGGATATCGAGAAAATGTATCGCCAGATTCTGATGCACATACATGATCGTCATCTGCAAAGAATTTTGTGGCGCTTTGATAGCACGCAACCGATGCTGTGCACTGCAACATACGCCCTCGCCCCGTCATCGTTCCTCGCCACACGAACACTTTTGAAGCTCGTCGAAGATGAAGGCATTCCGTTCCCAAAAGCAAGTACGGTTATCAAAAAGAACACCTACGTAGATGATATTCTCGCAGGGGCTGACAGCATCGAAGAGGCAATCCAACTGCGCGAAGAGCTGAATAAGATGTTACAGAAGGGTGGGTTCCGTCTCCGAAAATGGTGCTCCAACTCACTTCCCGTTCTCTCTGACCTTCCTCTCGAACTTCTCGGGACTCAGTCGTCGCTGAGATTCGACCCCGGTGAGATAATCAAGACTCTTGGAATACGCTGGGATCTAAATGCGGACGTGTTTCGCTTCGATGTATCGATCACCGTAAAAAGCCAACCATCAACCAAGCGCAATATTTTGTCAGCTATCGCACAGTTATACGATCCCCTCGGAATCATAGCACCCGTCGTAATTCAGGCCAAACTAATTATGCAACAGCTGTGGCTTTTATCATTAGACTGGGACGACGAAGTGTCACCCGACCTGCAACGTAAATGGAGTCAATTTTGCGCGCAACTTCCAAACCTTTCCAATTTTCAGATCGAAAGATTTGCGTTTATCCCCAGCTATTGCGTCGCAGAGTTGCACTGCTTTGCTGACGCGTCAGAAGTAGGTTATGGCGCATGCATATATGTTCGCTCCGAAACTTCTGATGCGCGTGTACAAGTGAGTTTACTCGCCTCCAAATCAAAGGTAGCCCCCTTGAAACCGCTCAGCATCCCGCGTCTGGAGCTGTGTGCAGCTCTTATTGCCTCCCGCTTGTTCGAAAAGGTCATTGTAGCGTTGGATATGGCACTCACTAGAAGCTTTTTCTGGTCTGATTCGACAATCGTTCTTCAGTGGCTGAAAGCCCCACCACGGACCTGGAAGACTTTCGTGGCGAATCGTGTCGCCGAAATTCAAGCCGTCTCTCACGGTTCGTTTTGGCATCATATTTCCGGGAATGAAAACCCTGCCGATATGATATCGCGAGGAGTCTCCGCCGAAACCTTGGTAAGCAGTGATCTATGGAAGTACGGGCCAAGGTGGCTGCGCGAAGAAAAATCTCGGTGGCCTGTTCAAACCGGCCTTGAGAGTAAGTTCACCGTAGAAGAGTTGGAGATGAAGAAGAATCTGATCCTGACCACCCAAGTGCTTCACCCGAATCCGCTATTCGAAAAATTTTCATCGTTCCAGACCCTCCTTGGCGTAATTGGATATTGCTTTCGGTTCTACCACAATGCTCGCAACCACGACCCCCGACCCTCCAGTAGAATTCTTTCCGTAGCCGAATTGCAGCACGCCAAGTTAATTCTCGTGAAGCTTGTTCAGGCTGATGCCTTCCCCGAAGATTTGCAACGCTTGAAGAAAGGACATATGGTTTCTAACAAATCTTCTCTTCGTCTGCTGAGCCCGTTCTTTGATGCTGATGGATTACCCAAGCAACACAGCTTGTATTAATCAAGTTTAAAGTACTGTTAAATGACAAAAATAGGTAATAAATTTAGGTATGTAATACTTCATTTCATACTTTAATATGACGCAAAAAGCGCAAAAAGTGAAGCCTTATAAAACATAACATGGAAAAAAATTCCTCATACAAAAATATAATATCGCCAAGTGTGGGATTTGAACACTAGTCCTTGGCGTGATAGGTTTGTAACTTCTTTGCTAAGCTAACTCAGTTTGTTGAAAAGTGAACTCTGAGTATGTATGATATGCTTCCCGTTGGCAGTGAAACCACAATGTTCATCGAAAGGAGAAAAAAGAACACGTTTTGCAAAACAAGGTTGATGTAATGTAATTTCAACAGCATATAGAACTGCCCATAAAATCTTGTCCTGTTTATGTATTATAAATGTATGGAAACATGTTTTTAAGAACAATAATGAAGTAGTAAGCACTTGGAACAGTGGAAAAAGTATTTTTAGCTCGACCACTTGTCAGAGTGATATAGAATTCGAGAGTTACAAACCGCTCCAAACTTGACATGTTTTGCAATACGTTTATAATGCATTTATAATACAAAGAATTATAAATCATTCTAAAAAGATGTTTTGGGTGTTACTTGGGTAATCCGCGTTGGTGGCCGGTTGCGGCTATCCGAGGCACCATACAGCGTCAAGCATCAGATTGTCATACCCGGATTCCACCCCTTCACACAAAGTCTTTTGAAGCACTATCACCAAAAACTCATCCACGGTGGAATTGAAATGACCCTGGCAGTCGTCCGTGATGAATTCTGGCCGCTCAATGGTCGGAAAGCCGTTAGAAGTACCATACGAAAGTGTTACCAGTGCAGCAGAGCAAATCCGCGTCCCATTCAGCAGCCAATTGGCCAACTCCCCATCGCTCGTGTCACCGCTAACGACGCCTTTGCCTGCACCGGCGTAGATTACTGCGGTCCAATTTTTCTGAAGCCCACCCATCGTAAAGCTGCCTCCCGAAAATCCTATATTTGTATTTTCGTCTGCTTGAGCACAAAAGCGGTTCATTTGGAGCTCGTAAGTGACCTCAGTACAGCCTCTTTCCTGATGTCGCTCGATCGTTTCACCTGGAGAAGAAATAAGCCCCAACACCTGTATTCCGATAACGGTACAAATTTCATCGGTGCGAAGAATGAACTGCACGCCCTTTACACCATGCTTCAACCCGGTCTCGAAAGCGATAAGATCGCAAAACATCTCGCTGAGGAAAGTATCCAGTGGCACCTGATCCCTCCTCGAGCTCCCAACTTCGGTGGACTCTGGGAAGCAGCCGTTAAGGTCGCCAAGACACATCTCGTTCGTCAACTCGGTTCTTCATTGCTGTCGTGTATGAATTCACGCCCTCTAGTGCCCCTTTCGAGCGACCCGAATGATCTTGCCGCACTCACCCCAGCACATTTCCTGGTGAGAAATATGATTCGCCCTCTTCCCGAAGCTGACGTCCAAAGTGTGCCGTTGAACCGTCTCAGCCAGTACCAAAAACTGCAGAAGCACGCACAAGTTTTTTGGCATCGTTGGCGTAACGAATACTTGAAGCAATTAAACTTACAGTATCGAACCAACCCAAAACGTCATCAGCTCAATGTTGGTGATGTTGTCATCTTAAAGGATGAATCTCTTTCTCCCGCCCGCTGGCCATTGGCCCGCATCATCGAACTTCATCCCGGATCCGACGGAATAGCCCGAGTGGTGACCCTACGCACCCCCTCTGGGATCTTCAAGCGAGCGGTATGTAAGATTTGCCCGTTAGAGTGTACCATCGAAGATTGAGCTTCACGATTGTATTGTGATAATGAAGAAGAAGTCAGTAAAATTATTTTTTGAAAACTCGCGTTAAAAAGGTGGCCGGTAATGTTAGGTTTAAAATCGAATCGTTACTGTATCCCGTATATTTCAGTTTCCACCGTCCCGTACGCATCCATTGAATTTATAATACAATTACATGTATTCTCTCAGACAAACAATACACAACGTAGGATACTATCGAAAGTGAAGGTGCGTTTTGCTAAATGCTCCTGAAAGAAAGGCGATTTTTTTATCGTACCAGTTCCATCCCGATTTATCCCTTTCCCGTGTTGATGTGGTCCCGTTTCCCGGTTTCGAACAACTGCCGTCGTCTCCCGTTACCCAACACCTAGTTTAACCATTCCAATGACTGGATAGATCGAATATGGTTCTAGCATAGAATTTATGCTGTATAATATATATGTTTTTCTCCGTGTGGGATATTAGGCAAAGGTACACGGAAAAAAACAAAAAATGGTGTGGTAAAATCGTTCAAGGAGACCCAGATGACCCAGCGTACGCAAGGAAGGTGAAGGATTACTTCAAACTCAATCCGAACTATTCGATTCGGGACGTGGCCAAGAAGGTCAATTCTTCCATCTGTGTCGCCCAGCAGACAATGAAGCGGACATATTCCTTGTTTTCAAGGTAAGGAAGACGCCTAACCGAACCAACAAACAGAATACTTACCTTACCAATCAGACTAAGGCCGGTGTGGCCTCTGCTGTACACAGAAGTTGTTTCCATTGTAATCGGTTCATGGTTGAACCTCGCCAGCCTCGCTGTTTGCGGAGGGTCTGCAGGTCGCCTTCCACTTAATTGATCCACCTTGCTCGTTGCGCGCCTCTTCTTCTTGTACCTGTCGGTTCGTGTTCGAGAACCATTTTCACAGGGCTGTCGTCCGATATTCTTACGACATGCCCAGCCCATCGTAGTCGACCGGTTTTTGCGATGTGTACGATCGGAGGTTCTCCCAGCAACTGGTGCAATTCGTGGTTCATTCGCCTCCTCCACGTTCCGTCTTCCATCTGCACTCCACCGTAGATGGTACGCAGCACCTTCCGTTCAAAGACTCCAAGGGCGCGTTGATCCTCCACTAGCACTGTCCATGTTTCGTGGCCTTAGAGAACTACCGGTCTAATTAATGTCTTGTGGATGGTCAGCTTTGTGGTTCGGCGAACTTTGTTCGATCTAAGCGTCCTTCGGAGTCTAAAGTAGGCACGATTACCAGCCATAATGCGCCTTTGTATTTTTCTGCTGGTGTCGTTATCGGCGGTCACCAATTAGCCCAGATACACGAATTCTTCTACTATGTCGATTTCTTCACTGTCGATCTGAACTCGTGCTAGCAGGCTAACATTGTCTTCTCATGAGCCTCTTGCCTTCATGTATTTTGTTTTCAATGCATTAATCACAAGCCCAATCCTACCAGCGTCGGCCTTAAGTCTGGTGTACGTTTCCGCCATCGTCTCAAAGTTACGTGCTACGATATCAACGTCGTCGGCGAAACCAAATAGTTGGACAGACTTCCTGATGATCATGCCACTCGTGTATATCCCAGCTCTTCGAATCACACCCTCCAGTGCAATATTAAACAACAAACACGACAATCCATCACCTTGCCGTAACCCTCTCCAAGATTCGAAAGGACTCGAGAGCGTCCCTGATACTCGGACGACACACATCACTCGATCCATCGTTGCTTTGATCAACCTCGTCAGTTTTTCCGAAAATCCATATTTGTGCATGATTTGCCATAGCTGGTCTCGATCGATTGTATCATAAGCTGATTTGAAATCGATAAAAAGATGATGTGTGGTCACGTTGTATTCGCGACATTTCTGCAGCACTTGCTGAATCGCAAAAATCTGGTCCGTAGTAGCGCGGGCACCCATGAACCCCGCTTGGTATTGCCCCACCAACTCCTTTACAATTGGTGACAGGTGGCGGCATAACATTTGGGAGAGCAACTTGTAGACAGCGCTCAGTAGCGTGATCGCACGATAATTGCAGCAATCCAGCTTGTCGCCCTTTTTATAGATGGGAAACACTATTCCCTCCATCCAATCCTCCGGTAAACATTCCTCTTCCCAAATCTTGGTAATTACCCAGTGCAGGCCAAATCCCGCGCCAGGACGCTGTACCGCGAATGGTTGGTGCAGCCGAAACGCATCGTAACGGACAACGAGACGTACATTAAAGCGAACGCCAAGCAGATCCTCGGCCTGGTTTTTCGTCGGCAAGTCCCGCCTGGAAGTTCCGGTGAAGTTCTAGAAGAAGAAGAAGGTCAACAAATCTGCCAATAAGTACTTGGTGGGGCAGACCATTTGTGGGTGAAGCAAATTCAGCAAGCCGTATATAACGACCGGCACCATCAACGACCAAATATATAAAGAAGAATGCCTCCAGACGCGCCTACTACCTTTCCTCCGGTTGTGCGAAGTTGACACTCTGTTTTGGGTGGATCTGGCATTGAGACATAACGCAAAACCGGTGATGGAAGCCAACAATGTTGTTTTTGTGCTAAAGGAGGCAAATCTGTTAAACTCACCAGAACCTCGCCCAATAGAAAAATTCTGGGCGAGCTCCGGAAAACAGAGAAAGTTTTGATGGTATTGAAGAAAGAGTGCATGGAAGGGTGTACGAAAGATGGCGCAAGTGTTGCATAGGATTTAATAGATAGGGTTAAGTCCAAGGTGTGGTATTTTGTCTGGGAGTGAAGGTTGAATAAACCAGTCCCAATCAAACATCAGCTCAACAAGAAGCAGTAACGTTCACCTGATCCACATTGGCACTTTCATTTAACTAAGGATAATTCCGTTTATTATAAAAGATAAAGGAATAAAGAAAAGGGTTCTCTCTTGGCCCAGTCAGTAAAAGCGTAGCTATAAATAAACACAATGTTGAAGGTATCTGGATTCGATTGCCTCTTTGGTCAAGGAACTCTGCATAAGAAAAGAAAATTGACTCGCTAGGCAAAAGGTATGATTGACCTGCCATACAGTCATAACAATTGCATCGACAGGTATCAATTAATAACAAAAGAAAAGTTTTATTTGTTAACACTAGGGTGAATTCTCTTGTGAAGAAAAAAAAACACAGAAATTCATATTAGATCTCGTGCAGTGCTTTATGCACTTACAAAAGGGCGGACCCCGCTCAAACTGCAAAAGAGTAAATTTCCTTACATCATGCTAACGTTTTGTTAGATAAAATTATGTATTTTAATACTGTAATGCTTTATTCAGACTACAGGCTTGTAACATAATACAAGGGTGCTTTGAAAAGTATCTTCAAGTAAAATGTCATCAAGATAGCCTTGTATTATGTTACAACGCTGTAGTATGAACATAGCATACGCTACATTGCTTCCAAATATCCTTATTTTACCATTATTGTATCATGTTTACCTTATCTTCAATACTGTGGAATGGATAGCAGCTTAGCATAACATAACATAGCATTGCATAGCTAAGGGAGAATTTGATATCTACCTTAAAAAACGCAGGGATTTCCCGCAGCTTCCAGTATGTGTTAAAGACAACAGGAAATCGGATTGCCGAAAGTAATAGTTCAAAAGATGCTTTGTGGCGTACAGATTAAAATTGTATAGTAATAATCAGTGGTTGGTCGTTGGGAACAAGATTAAGGACTTTATCGTTAATTTGAAAAACACTGAAAAACTGTTTTTTTTTAAATTGTATTTCTTTTTCGGAGAATAAGTTACAAAAAGAATGTTCCTAAGTTATACAATGATCAGACAACAGTAATTTTTATTTAGTTAAACGTTGACTTCGCCAGTTTATGCACTTTTCGGATGAGAGGTAGCACAAGTTTTTAAAGACATTCCTTCCAGTAACTTTCGGCATTCATGTTCGCAAGTGTGAAAAGAGGCGAAGATTTCATACCAAATTGGCAATTTGCTTGCCAAACCAGTTGCCAAACCAACTTTCTTCTCACTTTTCACGAACATGGACTTTTCTGAGTTTGGCACATCGGTTCGTTGCCTCACAGTGTAAAATTGTGCCCACAGTGTAAAATTCGTAGTCCATCATCCATAATAATGCACGTTTCCTTTTTTGCTCAAAACATCGTACAACTTACGAGCTCGGGTTTTCACGGAAGTCGCTTGTAGTTTGCTACGTTTGGGACATTTTTGCTTTTTTTAGGTTTTGAGAGAACTACGTACCTCAGCGCACTGAACCATTCCGATCGATTTTACACATTTTTTTGCACAATCTGTAATCATTTTTCCTTTCAAACTGCTCGCAAATCTTTCTGTCCAAATATTGTTTAGATGGCCCAACAAACATCGGTGTTGAATTAGAGCTTGTTCAAACAAATTTGGAGAAGCTATTCAGCTTTTCTGGAAGAAATAGCTGAATAGCTTCTCCAAATTTGCTTGAACAAGCTCTTATTCAACACCGATGTTTGTTGGGGGATCAGGCTTATGACCACGACCAGGTAGATCCATAAACGTATTATATGACCCCAAATCGTTTCAGCATATTTTGAATCGCATGAACGCTAAATACTTCCTGCTTCGTCAATTTCCTCATTCATAAACCTATTTCCGTACAGTATTTAGTCACAATTGTTATACGTTTTTATTCTGTCAAACCTTTCATTGTTGCACTTGAGTGAAAAAAATATAATTTCACCTGCGCAACTCACTTGTTTACTATGCCAAGAACACGCGTAAAATGAACACCTGTCAACTTAAGTCGTAATTTTTGTTTTAGAAAAGCAGCTTCAAGGTATACCTATAGAAAACGAAACGGTCTTTAGAAGCTGACTTGTTTATCGGCAGCAGGGGACCGAAACTTAACCCCAAAATATGGCGCATGACGCACCTGTAACGCCTTGTCTCCGCTACAACCTTGCTCAAAACTAAACTGTTTGTTCTTGCACATGTACGGTGTGCAAGCAGTAACGGTTGCCATTGAAAAAATGACTTATTTCGAATGGCAATGAAAACAAAAACAGAAGATAAGTCAATGGAACAAATAGTGATCCTCAGAGTACAGAGATATTAGTGATCCTCAGAGTACAGAGATATGCGGAAGCGGCCATGTTGAGCCAATCGAGCAGCGAGAACTGTCAACATCTGAGCCAAATGAGCAAGTTTACTGTTTGCTGAAATGTTTCGATTGCTGAGTATTGAAATGGAGTTAAAATAAATGGTTTATATTTATTACGCTTCAAAAATCAAAAATGAATCTGTTACCGTTGGGATGGAAAATCTTTTGTAGTTTGCCCAATAAAAATAGTTTATAATTTGATTAGCTAGTAAATAATGGAATAGATATGTATTTGATGTTTAGTTATTGTTATTTCTTAATATTTGTTAAAACTATAATTTATCTGTTAGGAGAAAAATAACATGCACACTTAAATAAAACCTAGAATGACTTTACAAGAACAAAATTTGTAAAATCGTAATTTTAGTACACACATCACAACACAACACACATTAAAATCTGCTACATGGGAAAAAAAACAGTGTTGTCGCAAGTTACTGTACAACAAAGAGTAAAGGAGAAAATGTATGAAAGGGTAAGCTACTGGGTACATCGGTCACAAGGCTTGGTCTCTTTAATACCTTGACCACCAAAGCGAACAGACCAGTTTAGCCAAAGTACCATAGAGCTAAAGCTTCGAAGGAATACTAAGCTAGTGCAAAGTAACCAGTGTACAACCAAGAATCAGGTATACTTTTAGGCATTTGTGCCTGCGATTGCTATTAACCGACCCAGTAGCTCCTTTAGTTAATTAACGAAAAATAACCGTTATACTATTGTATGACTAGGACCCAATAACTCTAGTTTAGAGTATATCGGCGCACGTGTTCCAACGTAGGCCAACAGATTCCCGCCACGTAAGCGACACGCCCAAACCCACCACCAGAAAGTCCACCACGAGTCACGAGAATCAAACAACGAACTACTCCAGAGTCGGACGAAGCCAATTCCCGACGAAGTTGACCACGCGCCCAGATCTAGCAGCAGCCGGCCGGCCCTCACACACCCTACACACAAAAACACACAAAACAAAGGTAATAAAAAGAAAATATATATAAAGGAAAGTGACAGTGTGTAGTTATTTGTTCCCTTGATTAGCCTCAACCTTTGAATAAAGCCGACCCTGAGAGTAAGAAGGCCTCAAGCTCGAGCTAGCCGGTCGAAACAAAAGAGGCCTTGAGAGCTCACCCTCAGTGGTCCCCGTGGCTTAGACCAGGGATCGAGGGCATTGTAGGAGGGTCCGTCTGACCCCCTAGTAACAAATCATTCGTATTCTGCTGAACTCGTGGGGAACATAATATTTTATTATTTTAGTCAATTCATTTCACTGGTGCCGTGGTGGCAGTATTTTAAAGAGAATTCTGCTGCAGTGTCTAATTCTGTCTGTTTGTTTGAATCGCAGATTTCCTCATAGCCGTTCAGTAATGAAATCGCCAAGTCTGAAGTCAACATTAGGAATAACCAACATACTCATTTAAGTCTGCCATAGTAATCATCAGAGTATTCGGAAAGTTGCTAATCGTCCATGCGACAGTTTCCGGTCAACCCGCTTCCAGTCTTGTCTCGATTTTGTAATGTACATATACGGTGATACATGTGTGTACACCATCAATATTCAAGACGTAGTTTATGTTGACGCAATTCGATGATTTCACACCTCCGCGGTTTGTGCAAAACTTTGCAATACACGTCATAGTTCATAGTTTTTTAAATTTATAATAAACAAATTACTTGTACGTTATAAATGTAAACAAAAAAAGCTGACAACGACGCAATCACGCACAAAGCTGTAACATTTTACTCTGCGGAAGTGTTAGCAGCTTTTGTAAACAAAACAGACACCGTTGCCAAACAGTCGGATTGAATTTCCGCATATCTCTGTACTCTGAGGATCACTAGAACAAATGGTTCTAGAATTCTACGTTTATTAAATTCCATACGTCCATAAGGGAGTTTTCCGGGACCATCCATGATAAAAAGATGGATGTCTGCATGTTTTTCAGCTCTTTTGTAGCCTTGGCTGCTCCTTCGTTTTGGCCACGAATTGTTAGAGTAGATCCTCCGTTTGAGTTTCAACCAAAAATGTTCCATCGGTCACAGCTGTAGAACGTCCGCCTCGGTACAACTTAAATCTTCAACTGATCCATTTTTTCCAGTGATCTCTTGACATAATGAGCCGTTCACGTGATACTTCTTGATGAATGCGACACCTTCAAGCTGGCACTGCACTGCAAATCTCCCCGTTCGCCGCGAGCCCAGAAGGAAAAAACAGGTGCTTGGACATTCCCTTCTCGCTGATTATCAACCATAGAATTGAAGACTTTTGATTATTATTTTTTGTATTCTCCCCAGCGCGGAAGTAACGATCTTTGATGAAGTTAGCAGAAGCAGATAATTTCTCATCTCCATGCGAAGCGCTAGGTGCGGACAGTAATTTTATTGCTAGAACAAATAGACATTAAGAGAAAGTGTATTGATAGTTCCGTATAGAATAACGGCAGGCTTTGAAAATTGTAAGAATACAAGATTGAAAACGAGCGGAGGGCACTTCCGCGCTGGGGAGAATACAAAAAATAACAATCAAAAGTGTAGAAAGCCCGTAATGGGGGAATCCATTTATTAATACTGGTGGGGATCAGTATTTGCACCACTCACCGTCGTTCTCTCCGAGATCTATAAGTTATAGTATGACGAGAAGAGCAAATGTGTGAAATAGGCGGTGCATGCTAAAAATAAACCCAACAGCGGGAGATAATTTCGCACCCGTGTTAGGCAGTATTAGGAGACGGACCAATCGCTAGAACTAGAAACAAGCAATAGGTAGTATAAGAGCCCGATCGCTTGCATAACCTTTTGTCAGTCAAGGAGATTTCTCCCCCTTGCCTATCCTGCATGGGGTAGTATGACAAAGGGTTATGTGCCTGATCGTATACTACCGTTCAAATGCCCTCCGCTCGTTTTCAATCTTGTATTCTTTCAATTTTCAAAGCCTGCCGTTACTCTATACGGAACTATCAATACATCCCTCTTCATGTCTATTTGTTCTAGCAATAAAATTACTGTCCGCTCCTCGCGCTTTGCATGGAGATGAGAAATTATCTGCTTCTGCTAACTTCATCATAGAAAGACGTTCTCCGGTAGATTGGTGCGGGAGCTATATTTGACGGGAACGCGCACTGCCTTGGGGGAGAACGTGAAGTGCACTGCCAGACATTGCCATCCAGCGTCAAGTAGGTCTCTTCAAGTTTTCACCTGCACATTCCGTCGCTCCTTTTGGGTGATTGCCTGCTGCTCAGATATGGTAGCCATCAACCGACGCATCCACAAGAACTTCATCGCCGATTGGTCGGTTCCATCAAACTCTCGACGCAAGGCACGAAACGAAAAGGCCACCTTGCCCTCGATCTTTCTCTTCAGCTTCTGTTGCACTTCACGGTCGGCAAATTTGGGTGGCCGGAACTACACCGTTCAACGTCTCAACCTTTCTAAAGAGAGGGGATAATTTTCAAAATGCCAGATCTACAATATCCGACAAGCACGAAGTGTTTCACTATGTGGAACTTCTTCGGGTGGAGCTGTCAGTACTAACAAATCATCGATTGTAGTGTCTTGACTGTTTTAGCCACAGCAACTACAAATCAACTGTTAACGCCGTCAACGTTTAAATTAACATTTTGAATTATTATATTTAACATGGGTAACCAGCGCTCTCATCCCGTAGATATGAGATCCCAAATCACACTCTCAGATAAACCCGCAGTAAAAATATGCGCCAAAAGTCCTCCATACATAACATCACAAAAGTCAGCTCGTGAAATGAGTACCAAATGAGTCATGCTATTCTTGCATGGGAGCATGTAGTCCAAGCAGATTACAATTAATGCTTTTCTCTCCTCCAACAGTTGGAATTATTTGCACAAACTTTATTAACTGTTGTCCAAGCCTTTAAATGGTTATTGTTTTTGACGAATCGAAACTTGTAAAAAGAAGAAGATACGGAGTGATGTCAATGAGTTTAGGTTAGGCAATCTGCTCACAGATGTCACTCATCTCCACTAAGTTTATCTATTGTGATCAAGCTGTTGGGTCTATAAGAAACACTAGTCTTAAGAACAGTCATTGACATACCGACAACCAAGCGTTCGGTGCTTATAAGAAGGAAACGCGATATTCTAATATATGTAAAAAGAAACAGCCTCAAATGAATAGAAGTCCGAAATATGACGTCAGAAATAACTGCATATCGCTAGCCTAAGTTCTCCCTTGGTTGATTCCTTTTGATGATAGCTGCATTGGAAATATGATTTATAGGTGTTTTTTTTATTTAATGACAATATAATTTTTCACTTGAATTGCACGCTTATCATTCTGCTTACGATTGGTTAAACTTTAATCTTGCGATTAGTTAAGGCTAGTATGTAGCTCAAAAGTAATGTGCATTAGGATAGGACAAGAAATGGTAAAGTAATGCTTTTACTGTCGGAATTACTTACCTTGTATGCAGCTGAAAAGGAAGGAAAACTTCGTAACGTTAGTAACGCCTGCTCATGTAATCTAAATGGGGCTGTCACTTTTCCATGCGGAATAATATTCCGTTCGATTATTTCGCACACTCCCGCGCCACTTTACTCAATTTTTGAGTACAATTGTATACTATCTCTTTTCTTCACACGGAAATGTTACTCAATTTTCGTTAAAAAGTTGATCAATTCAATTTTTGAGTAGATCCACTTTTTACGAAAATTGAGTAACATTCCCGTGAGAGAAAAAGAGATAGCATACGATTGTACTCAAAAATTGAGTAAAGTGACGCGGGAGTGCAAGGAAAACTGACATTCCATCCATACTTGAGCAGTTGTCAAAATTACTTCGGTAGAAATGGCGAAAATTACTTCAGGTCTTTACTTGTCAGATGCATACGAGGCTTTACCAAACAATTACTATATTATTCGAGACAAAAAAAAACTTGAGCAGAAAATAAGGACGTCAGGTAGAAATGCTCATGGTATAAAGAAAGGAAATTTTCCGAAAAGTAGTAAAATATTACTTTCTGCGTCATTAAGAAATGAACAGAATAGGTGTCATTAATTTGTTTTGTGCCATTCTTGCATTTAATATTTAATATTATTTTAAATTTAATTCAATGTAATGATCATTCCGGATGATAGTCATTCGGGGTAGTGGGATTTGGATTGATGGTTTAAGAGGAATTATCTTAAAGCCTTTGTTCATTTTTTCTGGTGAACATATAAGCAAACCACATTTTAAAAATTTCTTACGACCATAGTCAAGCATATTTATTATCGCCGAAAGCCACATGTGGAGCTTTCATCGTTAACTTTCAGGCAACATACATCGAGTAGCAGTTCCTTCTATAGCAGGTTCGAATCATAAATGAAATGATTCGCCCCGTCCATCTGAATACTGTGATTCTCTCCTACATCAAAACTCGCGCAATGCTGTTGCATGATAGATCTGCAGTACATTTTTTTATCTCTTCCATCACCCTCAAACAAGCCGCTCTTCGGAACAACTTTTCGCTAATAAATCTCCTTTTTATTATGATTCAGCGACACAAAAAAGCACCCGGGAAAAATGAGTTCCAACAGATCCTTCGAAATCCATCTCTATTATCTGTGGCAGTTACTTTTTCCATGGGTCCCAACTAAGGCCACACGTCGCAATGCATGGCTTATGCATGACATATTGGATGGTCACAGGAGGAAAAAAAAATATAATCAACATCAACGCAGCTACCGAGATGCTTGTCCATCATTTCGTGTAGGTACGTACGGAATACACGTGTTGTATGTGACTTGCATCCTCTAGCTTTGTAGCATCTATCTGTAGCTACATTGCTGTCCGATATTCCTAAAAGCAGCTGTACCAGGAACGCTAACTAAATAACGAGCTCAGGCCAGAAGTCATGCATATTCAGCCTGTGCATAAAAATGTTTAATTTTGAAAATTGGACTCCTTCGCCTAATAGTTCAAATGCAACTAGAGAAAAATCTGAATTAATTCACCTATGTCAGGATCTGACCACTCTCACAAGACCATATTTTATCTGGATTCCTCGAAACAAAAGAAAAAGGTATTATTTTGAGTTTGAAATAACACTAAACTTCTACTGGACAACAGTTCAATAGAGCGTAGCTGCTTTTGTAAACAATGACTTTATCTGCCAATTTCTCGAAATTTGAACACAACTTAAACAGAATAGTTTTGACAGGGTAGTTAATTTTGTTCGAAAGGAAGTGGCCGCTAAATTGATTGTTTACAAAAGCAGATTCGCTCTATTGAAATCTTGATACTGAATTGGTGATCCTGAGTCTTTATGGATATAAGATAAGATTGAATACTCCCATGGATTTTATCCGTAGAAAATAATAAGTCATTCCAATTTTACATGGGTACAAGCCTCTAAAAATACCTACATGGTACTCAAGTGATCCTCGCGGCAGTAAAATAGCCTAAATATTATGAGTAACAAAGAAGTGTTTTAAAAAAAAACTTTTTAATTTTATAAGCAGTGAAAAAATTCATCGTTAGATAAACTAACCAGCCTAAGGCTGCAAGTCTCTATAATGTTTTATGTTTTTTTATCATTAGCCACAACTTCCAAAGATCGCAATGTTCGACAAACATTTTTATTCTCCAGGACCGTAAAACGAAACGTAACCGCAAACCATCTTGCTTCATCAGAAGTCCATAAGCGTGATTTTTTCTGATAGTTCGATATGGTAACATGCATTCATACATAGTGATGCGTTCTGGAATTCAGAAAAAAATCCTTGCACGCAGGAATCGAAGGACCAAAAATGAATCAGTGATAGAGAAGGATTCACAATGAAAGATATTCGTTGTGTGTACGAATACATCCAGTCCCGCTAGTAATCGAGCAGGTCAGCCCTGATTTTGGAGGAACAGCGAGTCACTTCAGGAGCAATCCGTCACATAAAACAACGTTAACAGTTCTTACCTTTCTTCATTGTAAATAGGAAAGGGATTGAATCTTATGCCTTTTTGATGCTCTAGCTTAATAAAGCTTACAAATCTGCTGGTTTACTAGCGCTACTGTTAATGGTCGTCAGCATATTGTATACAGTCAGTCTCCATCATTACGTCGAATAAATAGAAAAAATACGCTAGCTGGCTTCCCCAGCGATGGCTACCAACCCACTAAGGAAAACTGCCAAAATATACAGCTAGAAACCAAAACCATGTCGAAGATGTCATAGGTGGCTTAGATTTCTTTCGGATAGGATAATTTCACTACTCCCTAGCAAATGGTTGCATCGATCAAATTAAGTGAAATTAGTAAATGTTAATTAGAAAAATCAATCAATTGAACGAGGTTGCGATTGACCGTGCATTCTCACTGTACGAGTTTCAATAATTCTCTATTTCATTGATAAATAACGGACCAAAGATGTGAATGAGAAATGAATATAAACGTAACCACTGTTTTTTAAAAGGGGTTGTTGTTTACCTCTGCGTAGGTAAGGGTTCTTTGGAACTGGATTCACGTTGATCACATTCATAGTTTTAAAATAACTGTAAAAAGAAACCACTAGGAATGTGTTCACGTGATTCGCACTTTATTGAAAGCCCAGAAATCCTCTGAACATCCAGTATAAATCACTTGGATGTTGGACCAATGATAACGCTCTATACCCGATAACAAAAGAGTGCTCAACAAACTATCGGCACAAGCCGTGCACAACCGATGCTGCTTGGGTAGTTTCTTAAAATCTCAGTATGTATAGTTCTCAGAAAACTCAAACCTAAACCATAATTTTACTTCTAGTCGACCAAAATGACGGGAATTTATATTTAAGATAAGATCATGTTATAACTCACTTTAATTCAAATTCACCAACCTAGGAATGGAACCAAACGATGATTTCGGGTCATGTATCGAGAAAATGGCTTTACTAACTGCTAGGCATAGGGCCCTTTTTGCCCGTTAATTTTATTCCCAGTGTGTATACATCTCTCTGATGAAGTGTATTTTTTCCAGCGGCTTTCGCCTGATGAAGATGAACTTCGTTAGTCGGAATGCACTCACGTTGTCCTATCTACTTCGACTGTGTGTGTATATCAGAAGCTCTGATTGGATCACAAGCTCTGATTGGATTGAAAGCATCTAATGATTCTGACATGCTACGAATCAACATTATGCAATAATTAATCAATTTTGAAAAGATGCAAATGATAACATGTTTGACAAATCAAATAAGTAGTGGTATGATCT
>JASCZW010012143.1:0-29473 GCA_034211315.2 Aedes japonicus
ATCATACATCATACTTAGCGTGTGCATTCTTTATATTTATATTGGTGTCAGCTTTAGCCTCTTACTCGCACGGTTTCGAATTGCTGTCATTTGTTGTTTGTTTACCGCGCACGATGAAGGAGTACCGCGACGTCGTAGTAATGTTGTTTGCGAGCGGTGAGCAGCCCGGCGACATATTTTGGCGGTTGAGATCCCACGCAGTGAAGCAGAATTTCATCTATACCACCATCCGTTGGTACCAGTAGACGGGCTTGGTCAAGGACCGTGAGAGATCCGGGCGGTTGCGTTCGGCGAGGACGCCAGCAACCATCAAGGTGGTGAGGGAGCGAGATCGTCGTAAAATGAAACGCTCAATCTGGAAGATCGCTACTGACCTGGATGCGGGACTGCCCGCACCATCATAACGAAGGACCTAGGATACAAATCATACAAGAAACACTAGTTTCACGGGATAACGAAGGCTACAGCAAAGAAGAGGCTGGACAGAACCAATCTGATACTTTCGCGGCAGGCAGGTCAGGAGTTCATATTTTCTGATGAAAGAGCTGTTTGTCTTGCAACAGCCGCACAATGTTTAGAATGATCGGCTGAGGACGCCGACACTGGCCAGTATCTCCCCTTCCCACATACACATTCCGCGGTTCCAGAGCACCACGCCAGTGATAATTTGGGGGCGTATCCAGGCGTGAAAAGCTCCTACTGGTGTTTATCGAATTTGTTTATAAGATCGAGGTTCGGTTGTGGCCCTGGCACTTTCGGACCTCTAAGGGCCCACACTGGCGAATATCGTCCAAGAGTGGTAAAAATTTGTGGCCTCCCAACTCTTCGGACCATAATCCCCTGGACTATGATTTATGGTCGTACATGCTGCCCAAGCAAAGAAAACATCAAGTGAGCACTATGGACCAATTTAAGAAAATCATTTTCAAGGTCTAGAACGAGATGCCGATGGATGAGGTGCGTGCCACGTGCGATTTTTTTGAAGAGAAATCGTTGAAAGTTCCGTCAGTGTACTGCAGGTAGGAAATTGAACAGATGTTTTGGCGAAAATTGAGCGAAAGGACATGTGTCCAGTGGTACTCGAACCATAGACGTCATCCATTGCCTAACATCCCACTGCGAGGTAGGTCGAGGCACGGACAAGTCCGCCACCTCCTCAGGCAAAAGATGACGTATGGAAAGCGCTCATGTACCACTGATGGCTATTGATAGTTAAACTAGCGATATATTGTGTGCTTTCTGTTTTTGATGCGCACATGGAAGAGGAACTCTCTCCTATTTTGGGTTTGTTTTGATTCGCAACGTCTGAGATCACTCAAGTTTTTCTCGTCGTCTCTAACGTAGAGACCTCGCAGAGAAACATCGTGAAGCGTTGCGATACTGGTCCCCACATAACTAAACATAACAAACACAAAACACAGACCAACATACGAAACACTTGCAGTTTCTTCATCGATGACTCATTAAACGGTTAATTCAAATGTTTCTTCGTTGCTAGTATCGCCACTTGTAGTACATATAGCCGATTTTCTTATGCTTGACGTTAACAAACTACTGCTATCTGTTCAGTTTAATCATCCATCACAGTGTGCTCAACAGATGGCGTTAACTTTTTTTTTATTGACAATTATTTGTAGTGCAAAATGTACGATGTGTTATTTTTCGAGTTAGTTTTCGAGTTATCTATTTTTGTCGCGAAATTTGTCCATTCGTACCATAGTACAGCGGCATTGTTTTGTATCACAAGGAGAAGGTGAAAAAGGAATAACAGAATGGAGCAATATCTTTCAATATCCTTCTTTTGTTCCCATTTCAGAGAAAAGTATATATGCATAACTCGCTTCAAATGATGATACGTCGAGCATTTATGATGTTACTAAATGTAAAATAAATACAAAAGTAAAATATTTTGAAAATTGTTCAGATTTTCACTTTCTTTTTTAACACAAAAAAAAAGTTCAGTCGTTAGTTTTTTATTTACCTGTGGAACGAACACTCCATTCCAACCGGCCTTACACAATGAATATCGGTTTTTTTTTTAAATAAAATTTGATACAAAAATTACAGTTGCATAAACAGTTAGCGTTACTTCCATTCTTTTTTTTTATTAAAAGTTTATTTAACTCAACATCCTTATGGTAAATTTCAAATAGCTCATCCGGTGGACTTAGTGTTAAGTAGCGAATTGTGGGCCATTCCATGTACAGTTCTGTACACCTCTTAATGCTGATGGAGAATGGCGATTAAGTTTTGCATAGGGCGAAACACAATTTTTTTTTTTCGAGCTTGATACGATTATCGTTCAGGGTTGGCCGTATGCATTTGAAATATCCGTTAAAGATCCAAATAGAAAACAATTGCGCTTATCCAATTCACTTTCTATTGCTGGACTTACGGACTGTGTGGGTCTGTAGAGTGTGAAACGTTGCGACTGCCCGGTGGTAAGCTGCTACGATACGTGGTAGATGGACTGGCACTGTCTACGTCGTGCGACACGCACGCTGGATTGGGGGTTCGCCTTCTGGGTCGCCACTGGTTCATGACCACTCGAAGCCCCACGGGAACATGTTCCGAATTGATGGAACAAGGAACAGGAACAAGTCGGCATATGGCCCACCATAGAATAAAAATAGTTTCTAGGAATCATTCCAAAGATGTGGACATCCATTCCCGGAAATTCAATAGATTTCAGCATTAGCATTCACGTTTGCACACATCGTAGATAGAGCTACGATGAGGAATAATTCGTTGAAGACATTGCATGTCCCCATGAAACAGAACCAGATACTTATATGTATCTTCACGCAATAATGTCCACGAAGACACTCCTCGATCGCTCATCTGCCCTCGTCTATGCAACCGTTGCAGATAGGTAGGATTTGGTATCTATCTTAAGAAGACACAGGGCACCCGAGTAGCAACATTCAGTAGATATCAAAGGAAAGGTGAAATGAATAGTCGGAGAGAATAGATAAATAGTTAATGGCCTGTCTGGTGAACAGAACAAAATTTTATTAAAAACGGTCGTTGGGAGCATCTTGTCTTAGAATGTAAAGTGATGCTCCATTCCCTATCAAAAGGAAACAACAAAATTATATCAAGTTATGTTATTCAGTTACGTTACTTTTTATGACAGAGATAGCTATAATTTAGGTCGCGGATGTTGTCAAAATAACAGAAATTGTAACAAAAAATCCTCAAGGGATAACAAAATTATAGCAAACTAAGATACAGATATAACATAAACAAAACAAACTTTGCAACAGTTTTGTTACGATGTAGCAACATCCTATAAACAAGTGTTAGAATTAATTTAAATCTTTGCGTACCCGACTAGAAAGATATAACAACATTATATCAGCTTGAGTTATTATGTTACACTCATTATCTTTAACAAGCTTTGTTATAAACTTGGTGCAGAATGTTGTTGAAATATCAGAATTTATAACAAAAACAACTCCTGTCTAATCAGAAGAATTACACATTATGTTATAATTACATCAAATATATAACAAACTATACTACATTTCCATGATATAACATAACAGGCTTCTAATACATTATGTTACAAGAAATAACAAATTTCTAACACCCTAATTACTGGGAAATAATACATTTGAATAAATTTATAACAATTTTTTTTTACAAAACAAGAAACACATCTTTTTATAAGCAGATACTACTTTTATTGTAAAGATTTTCAGGCAATTCCAATTTCCAACATCAGCAGCTTGACAAAAATGTAATCTCTCTCGACGTCAGTTTCCGAAAACATATTCAGTTTATCTTTGTCAGGAAATCCTCCTTGCTCAGAAAATATAACACTTAGATTTGTTTGTAAGGAAATTGGAAAAACATTACGGAGCGAAAAATATGGTAAACAACATACATCTAACTTCCCACCTTGTACAAACCGTTAGAAACCTTTGGGAGCTATGAAATTCATCATTATATTCATATGAATTCGGGAACGCCTTTTTCTAAACCCTTTTAAGAACTTTTTGAACAGGATACGTCATTTTGCAGGAGTAAAAAAATCACCCGTCAATTATTGGATTTCGAAAGTTTGGAGTTCTCCAAATCAAAATATAGCATTTAGTTACATCAAAAATGAATATTGCTTAATAATGTTGAAGCAGATTTAGAACTATGGAGATTGTGAAATCGGGAAGTATTACTAGAAAGGAATTAAAATTTGCCCCAAAGATCTATGCAAAAATGTATACATAATAATTCATTCATTTTCCTATATGGCCAACTCCTAAGTATTCATCGATTGATTCTACAAGCAGTTGTATGTAGGTATGTAGAAACAGTTTTGTCTACTAGTTAAAAGTTAGAAAATTTCGAAAACATGTTCATTTATGAGACTTCGAAAAATCAAAAATTAAGTCGTATCAATGATACGCTTCGATTATGTGTAAGCGTCGAAATAAAAAGTAGGGAAGATGAAGAATTTACAACAAAGTATACCTCAATGTGTTGAATAAAAACGAAAATTGATTATATTATTAAAATTAAGAACAAGATAATTAAAAATGATGGATAGTTTTGTTAAAAAATATCATAGAAATAATTTGTATTACAGTTTGATATATGTGTGATAGAATATTTTCTGGGTGATGACTAAACAAACTAAATAATTTCACAACGAGTTACAAGCAGGGTTGCGGCTTATCATTTTTGACTCAGGCATATTCATTTGCCAATATCTCCTTTCAGAGGGTCGATTTGATAATATGATGCATGATGAACTTAGTGCATGAGTAGACCTACAACTTTGTCTAACAGTACATTGCTCTAACTCCTATATCTTCGACATGAGAGCGTATATTCACAGTGATCTTCACGATGATAATCGTGATCTTCACCGCGAATATCATCGCGAAGATCACTGCGAATATACGCTCTTATTCTCAGATATAAGAGATAGAGCTATGTATTGTTAGACCAAGTTGTAGGTCTACTCAAGTACCAAAAGTTCATCATACATTATATTTTGAAATTGATCTTCTGAGAAGAGCTATTGGCAAATGAATATGGATAAGTCAAAAATGATAAGCCACAACCTTGGTTACAAATATCAAAGGTTGTTAAAATTTTGTTATTTTTGTGTTATGTTCTTCTAGTCGGGTAGATTGTACCTCGTTGGACATTATATGTGAATTTGTTTTAAGTATATTGCACAATTCAGTTTAGATTAAGATGAAAACGTCTTTAACACATTTATATCATAATCAGTTAGTCATAACAAGGTTTGTTATATTTTTTTATTTTTTATGTTCTACTGTTCTGGTCTGCTTTCTCTTCAAACGGTTGGTACCTTAGCATTAACTTCAGTCCTACTCCAATATGCCTTATGGTTAAGCGCCATTACTCGCTCAAATTTGGGTTTCTTGCCTCTCAATAATAAATTTAAATAAATAGTCCAATACAATATAAATGATGATTTATGCTGGTTGAGCTGGTATAAGCTGAAGAAGTGTTATTAATCTGCTGTGAAAGCTGATTATGTTTGGAAAATGCTTGCCTTAAATTATTTATCCAAAATTGATAGATTTGATGTTGATTTTGTTCTTCTGATTAGCATGTTTTCCTAAAGCCTAGACAACACATTGAGATCTAATCTGACCTAATCTAATGAAATCAAATTTCATCTAATTAAATAATCTGAATTCTATTGTCCATATTGACAACACGTTTAATCACTTTTAATACTACTAGCATCTAGCTGGTTTTAAGCAAATGCACAGATATTCAATTATACATTAGTACCGATTTAAACCCACCGTAAGGATGCCATCGAGCCCACTCACAAAATGTCATAATGGCTTACTTCATACGCAGAACAAGACTCTAAACTATGCTTAACAGCCTAATTGAATCGATTTAAACCAACGGCAAGGATGCCATTTGTATCCACTCACTAAGTGTACTAAGTGTGAATATAAGGCTACCTCCAACAATACTGTCGAGTCGATCTGAGCCGATTCTTACATCTTGTGATGTGTTGGATGTTCATAGGGAAGACAAGGTTCTTACAACAAAATTTCAAACATGTTCTTTGGTTCATACGGAACAAATAATCATATAGGTATTTTTCAACAAACAATACGTTAGAATACGTGCATACCTTATTTTAAAATTATTTTGTTTTGAATAAGAAGTAAGCAATCGATAAAAATATCTTAAAATTTATGGAAAAATAACAATAACAATTGTAAAAATTGAGAGAGAGAGAGAGCGAAAAAAAACTAAAACCAATATTTTAGATAAGGTTACTTAGCTGAATCATCTCGATGTCTATCAATAATCCCCAGTTCCTGGGACGCTGTATCATTGCCACGTTCCATCGTTGCACCTGGTCCTTTCTTTTCTTTAGTCTCGACTGCTATTTCTTCCTTCATTCCTGGAAGTTCAATAGATGTTCTGAAATTGCGGCTTCGTACCGAAACGTAGCCCCGAAAACCTGGAATTGCGGGAACCAGATGAATTAAATTGGCCGAAAATATCCCTGAAGCGAATGAGTTTTTGGTGCCAAAAGAATTAAAATCTCGTGTTAAAGTCATTTGAATTTAAAGGGTAAACAAATCGAAATCCCCCTCCCCCTTTAGCCCCCTTAGCCCCCTTACTAAATGTTTTATGGCAAAAAATTGCCTTCCAACTTTTATTAAAATGTCACTGAATTTCAACTTCCTGTTTCAAAATAAACTATCAAATGTCGTAATGTAAAGCACGGAAAAGTACCCTGTCGATCACATAAGCACCCCGCTTACCTAAACGGATCCCGCTACAAAACCGTGAACAGTGGACAGTGGACAGCTGCAGTGGACTCCGTGGTTTCTTTCAAAACGAGTATCACGTGTAACACATTCTTACCCTCTCCTCATTTGACCAGCATTTGGGTGAGGCCGGCGCTGGTATTACCTGAGTTTAAGATCACCTGTTTTTACACATTGAGGATGTAGCTGCTCAAGCATCATCTGTTGGTTCTCTGTGTAATAACAGCTGATCTGGCAATAACGAAGTAGCAATCTCGCGTGGTCGATCATGCTCATATTAATGCTCATTAATGACAAAATGAAAGATTATTTTGTGTATTACGGCTATTCGACTAACGTTTGGCTCCACGAGTGGGAATTAGAGAGCACAAATCATTTTCAATTTTTTTCGTAAAAGTAAGTGTTGAAGAAAAAGAGAAAATATTTAAGATAAAACCAACAGCGAATAAGTTAGAAACCTAAGCACAAAACTAGTTTTTGTTACAGTTATATGTGAAAATAGAGGATAGTTAAAGGATTGCTGAATGTTTCTGCGATATAAATTTTACTTTCAATTAACACGGTAGGTATTGGTAAACAATATATTTAATGTTTGAGTTTTATTGATTATATCGAATGCTTGGAAAGTTAAGAGAAACAGTGATGGCGTTGGTTAGACGGTTAGTTGACTTCCATGTGTAGTTCAAATGTATCTTCAACTTAACAAACTCAACTTCAAGCATCTATTCGTCAATTACTCACCAAAACAAGTTGAGCCACAAAGTAGGTGTCCAAAGTCAACACAAAGTAGGTGTCCAAATTCACGACTTTCCTAATCTAGCATCACGTATGGTAATTAGATTAATTTACGATTACTGTTTTCAGCTGCGATCAATATTTATGATTATTTCAATTTTATTGTTTTCTCAAATTCCATGCATGTTTGTTTTTTGCTATCTCCTTTACCTTCTCACGATGGTTGAAGTTTTGTATTTATGTCATTCCGTTCATTCCACGGTCACTCGCCGATGTGTTTGAATCGGATTCAATAAATTGAACCAAACGAAACACAACAGAAATAGACCAGGTATCTCTTGTCATCAATGTAATAAAATTAAAGCATCTACCAAATGCCAGCACCATACTCGAACCTTGTTCGGAAATAATTTAGTGATCAGCCACACCCTAATGTGAGATTTGACGAAGACGGTTGGTGCCATGATTTATTAGAGTAAGAATAAGCCATTCTCGATTGTTCAGGTGCCTCTTGAGAAACATCCGATAAGGTCATGGTTAAAAGCTTTTTCATTTATTACATCCCTCCGAAATGCGGGCCAAACAACCTAACCTCTTCTCGGATTTAGAATCTAGAACACAGAAGCATTAAACTCCAATTCCAACCCCTCACCAGGCTAATGAAATGAACCAGTCAGCACACCGATATGGATGCGCCATGCTACGGCCAAGTGTGCAATAACAAGAACCATTTAACAGCATAAAATTTCCATTTGTTTCAGTTTTATTGTACTTTGGTATTATTATTGCCCTGTTTTGCGTTGAACTCTGTGGCTGCGATGGTGGTCGTCCAAGCCTTCACCGTTGTCGTCATCATTCGCTCGTCTTTGGTCGATGCTTTTGGACCGAAATACATGCCCGTAATGGTGGAAGTTCCTGAAACTTCCATCGCAATGTGGTTAAAGTCAAGCTATGTGATGCTTTTCAATGGATGCTTCAAACTTCTGGGGAAAAAAAGAACTCGTTTCTTATCCAAGTAGGTGAAAATAACATATGAATAACTAATTTTCATGTTAATGACTGGTAAAGGTGGTATTGATAGGTGCTGCATAAGAGATACATCAGAAATATCCCTAAAAATGTAAGCAAAGTATCTTTCGAATAACAAACTTTGTTATTTTGATTACCTGGGTGTACGTGGTAGGTACTATTCTGGTGTTGTTCAGCTCAATTTGTCTTCAGCATAATTTTGTAGGAACATTTTTATAGAATTATCCTTTTATGCCACGCTCATCAATACCAAGTTCATGTATCAAAATATGCGTCTTTGTGCCGGTAAATAGACCAAATTGACAAATATTAATATAAGGTAAACGTTGAGAGAATCTTAAAATTTGTGCTTTAAGGGTTGTTTAATCTTACTACTTTGAATTTTCAGAAAAATATATAGTCTGTTGGTGTTAATTGAAAAGGACACTTATGCGGCATAGAGCAAAAATGTTTAGTTGATTTTTAATATTTTGGAAACTTGCGTCCAAAATGTTTGATGCAAAAAGAAAAATATAAGCAATATAATCGTAATGACGATCATGCAACCAGGGAAAATATTTCTATTTTTGAGAGAGAGTTCAAATTGATGCTGTGATCTCCCCAGCAAACAAGCCTAGCTAGAATTTGAGACTAATGACCTTCGGGTCAGATGGAGGCTTAGACACATGAAAAATAAATAATATCTCTATTCTATGCTGTTCAAAATTTCCTACCATTTTGAATTATTGTTAACTGTCTAATTCTAGTTCGCTTGATGTTTGACTTATATTTATTTTTTACTTTGCTGCTTTGTAGTTCAAAAAATAGCCAGCGTCAGATTATAACCATGGATTCAACAGTTGCTTGAGGATAACTCGGAGGTCCTTCTGACCTTTTAAAGATAGCAATTAATTGTTAGTTATGAGCTGTAACGCAGGCTGAATGATTGAGAATATTGATTTATAAGCTATTTATTTTATAATTTATTTATTCATTTATTGACTTATTTATTTACTTATAAATTCATTAAAACACGTATTTATGTAAATACATATTTAGTCAGCACTTTGTTTGAATTTTAATTTCTACAATAGGCAAGGGGTCCGACTTCCTGATCATTTGATCAGATTTCCTTATTTTTTATTTTAATCTTTCGAAAAGATCAGATGATCTTATCAAGATTTAAAATCCTGTATGACAGTTTGAAACAGACTGTGATTTTATTTCAGTGCTTCAAAATGTCAACAATGCTGTTGTTATAACAACATGGACTGGATAACATTTTGAAGTGAAAGCATTTTTAAATTTAATTTAAGACATGATTCAAATCCAATTTTACCATGTATATTTTTACTCGTTTGAGGATCTAAACGTCGCTTCCTCCCATGGAATTCTTAAGATTAAACCGGATAATAAGGCCTTTCATCTGCTACATAAATTGCTGCTGATGGACCCGAACAAGCGCATTACTTAGGAACAGGAAATGTTGGATCCCTACTATTCGGAAGATCCCATGCCTACTGGCGGACGTCTTTGTCGGCTGCCTCTATACCTTATTCAAAGTAGGTGAAACGGCAACAACAACAACAACAGCAGCAGGCCAACGTAAGAATATGTTTCAGTACTACATAATAACATTTGTAAAATTGTTCTTACTTGTTTTATTTCGGTAGCAACAACCCCAACAAAATCTACAACAACAGCAATCGACTGTAAGTGGTTTGAATTGATGAGTTCGTTTCAATGATTTTAATTTTTTCATCATTTCTCAAGCATCCGAATCAGCAGAAAAAGGCTAGCCCCATCTATAACTTTTTCCTCAATAACCATAAGACCTTGTTTTAAAAGGATTTCCGTTTCAACAGGAACAGAACCAGAAACCTAAACAGCAGCAGCAGCAACAACAACAGCTAGCACAGAACCAAGGTGGAATGGACCACAGTGCTACTGAAATTATGCACATGTACGGCCCGAGTGGTAACTTAGGAATGGCTTGAATCAACAGGATTATTACCAACAGGCCCAGCAAGCTGCAGTGGCAGCAGTAATGAATGATGTTCAACAATCCTCAGCAGAGCTGAGTCCAACAACGGTTGTAATATTCTATGTGGGACCCACTTAATCATTTAATATAATAAACCATTTTAGGGTTTATCGGAAACTCATTGATTGCGTAACCATCTTCTAAGCAGAAGTATACAAACATTAGTAATATTTTAGATGAATGTTTTGAGAAAGGTCCTAAGATGATATTTTCCACTCAGTCATTGGTGCATTGGCAAAGTAGTTGAACTTTGCCAATTCACCAATGACTGGGTGAGAATTTTTTGCCTGCAATTGGAGATCACTCGCCGAGGATGACATGGTTAAAAACTGTGTCGTCTCCGCAAAACTAATTTCTATTATTTTATTCACAACCGTTCCATACCGGAACAGCTCAACTGGGCTTATCGCTTGATTCTGCGCTGCTTCATTAGAATGTTATTGATCATGTCTAGCCAGATGGTTTGAGAAAAAGTCAATCAAGTGCTTTGCGAAATCAAGGTGCAATCGAATCCTGCAATAAACAAAAATTACACATCCATAACCGTAAAAGACAAGGCACTTCTGGCGATTTTTATTGGTGCAACTAGTTTCCATGTCTACAGTTCCGAATATTACCGCTCAACCGACTCTTTTTGCTGATACAGAGCTTCCAATCCTTCTCCGGAACGATCACACTTCAACACCGGTAGAGGACTTGAGTTTGTTGTGAAATGTTTTGCTTTTTTATTAATGTTTATTTACAATTCTGAGACACTGAAAAAAATGTGTTGTTGTTTTACCATGATTGCCCGATCAGCAGCCCGATCTTTGAAAAAGATTTGAAATCTTTTGAAGACTTTAAATTGATCAGATTGACCGACCCCTTGACAATAGGACATTTTATTCTGGTGCATGCATTAATGTATTTGTTTACCTATATATTGTTTCATTTATTTATTGATTTATACATATATGTTTTTGAATAATATTCAAATTCATAATCAACTAGATAAATAAATTTGAATATTTTTTTTCTTTTTCTGATAAGTTATCTATTTAACTGAATGATTTATCAATTTATCTAAGTTTTCAAATTAATTCGTTTTAATTTTCAGTCCTGTATGGTAATTTACATTAATTCATACATTTTTAAATCATTTGTTTATTTATTTATACATTCGATGATTTTTTCTTTCCTTTATTAAGCTAGTTTTCCTTTATTAACCTTTTTAAAGATAATTTATAAGTTAATTTTTTTTAACCTCCTTCTTTACTGACTTGATAAATTATAAATTTTTTAATGCATTGATTAGTTAATAATTTTTCTATACATTCATTGATGTTTTTTTATTATTATTAAATCTGTTGTTATTTCATTTTATAATTAAACTATGTGCTCGAAAATCTCATATTTTTCAGGATTCATTATCAATCTGATAAATGAACTATGCACTCTATTTATTTATTAATAATAATTGGCATATTTATATGTTAATTAACTAATCTATGCATTAACGTAACGTTCATTCTATTGACTTTTTTTTCGGAATGATTTTTTTTTTTTATTGATTCTTTTCGTTGCTGTCTTAAGTGATTTGGTGTTTGCTACTCTTTTTTATTGATATTTATGTGTTTCAAATTTTGCTTTTTATAATGCATTAATTAATAAATAATAAATTAGTTTATGCTGTTATTAAAGTTTATAAATCTGTTGACTTAATTATAAACTTTATAATGAATAAGTTTAAATAATTATTGATTTATTTATTGATTTATTCAGAAATCTGTGTAAACATGTCCCTTTTAAGAAAAAAAACTTATAGTGTATTCTAAATATAACATGAATGATATGTATGCATATATATTAACTGAATTTTAACGGACCTTATGATATAATTACATATTTATTGATCGACTTATAAAATTTACTTGTTAGTTATTTCTTTATAAATTGAATGTATGATTTTCCCAAGTACTTTTTCATATATTTTTACTGAGTGTTGTTATGAATGATCGGTTTTTTTTTAATATTTCTAAATTAATCAATTTATATATGAATCCATACTATTTTAATTAAATCCTCATCGAATCTTGATTTTATATGTGTTTTGTATATTCACTTATTTTTGTTATTTTTTATATTTTTTTATCACTTTTTGAAGTTTTTCATATACAAACATATCTTATTGATTCTTTTCTTCTGATTTGATATTTTTTGAACCATTTTTTATGATTTAACATTTAGTATTATTTCTTATTTTTTTCACCCATTAATTGAATAACTTATTCATTAATCATTTCTTAAATCAATAATCAAAAAATAAACTTAAGCCTAGATATAATTTGAATAATTTATATATAAACATATCTAGAATTTTAATAGATAAATTGAGTTATTTATTTTAAAAAGATTTGTTTTTGGATTCTTTTATCATTTCCGTATGTTTTTACTTAATTATTTATTATTGATATTATTCGCAAAATTTTGTGTTTTTCAGACTTTTTTTCCATTATTTCGTGTAACTTGACATGTACTGGTTTAATTTTTATGAAGTTGCTTTTAATTTTTAGTTTTTCAATGCTTTATTATAAATTTACATGGCACAATCTATATATATAGAAATGGATTTCTGTCTGTCTATCTGTCTGAACCTAATAGACTCGAAAACTACTAAACCGATTGGCGTGAAATTTTGTATGCAGAGATTTTTGGAGCCAAGGAAGGTTTTTATGATAGTTAAAGACACTGGAAAGGGGCGCTCCCGAACAAATGATTTTTGGAGAACTGATCAAGCAAAGGAAACCAAATTTAGCATGTGTGAGGTTATAAAGGCAAAAAAGGTTTCTATGATAGTTTAAAATCCCTCCCCGTCCTGAAAAGGGGAGCTCCCATACAAATGAAATACAATATTCGGTATAACTTGAGAACTAATCAAACAAATGGAACCAAATGTGGCATGTGGAGGTTTTTGAAGATAAATACTGTTTAAATGCTGATTTGAGACCTCTCTCCTTTCAAAAGAGGGGGGGGGGGGCTCCCGTACAAATGAAACACAAATTCCTGCATAACTCTAGAACTAATCAAGAAATTGAAACCAAATTTGGCATATGGAGGTTTTTCTAGTAGAGAAATGTTTCTATGATGGTTTGAGACCTAGGTTTGAGATTTTGCCTTCTGAAAGTGGAGGGGGAGGGGATCTCCCAAACAAATTAAATACATTTTTTTGCATAAGTCGAGAACTAATCTAGCAAATGGAACCAAATTTGGTACATGTAGGTTTTTGAAAGAGAGAAATGTTTCTATGCTGATTAGAGACTCTTCTGCCTTCTGAACGGAATGAGTGGGGGGGGGGGATCTTAAACAAACGAAACACAAATTTTTGCATAACTCGAGAACTAATAAGGCAAAAGGAATCAAATTTGGCATGGGGATTTTTTTGAAGGAGAGGCATATTCTTATGGTGGTTTAAGACCTCTCTGCCCTCTGAATGGTGGAGGGGGGTCCCATAGAAATGAAACGCAAATTTCTGCATAACTCGAGAACCAATTAAGTAAATGGAACCAAATTTGACAGATGAAGGTTTTTGAAGAAGAGAAATGTTTCTATGGTGGGTTGACACCCCTCTGCCCTCTGAAAAGGGGGGGAGTGCTCATATACAAATGAAACGCAAATTTCGGCATAACTTAAGAACTATTTATGTAAATGAAACGCCATTTGGCATGTAGGGTATATTAGAGGCAGGATTTTTATATATATTAAAATGAATGACTGCCTGTCTGTCTGTCTCACCGATCGAAGTGAAAATATGTATGCAGAGATTTTTGGGGCTGCGGAAGGTTCTTATGATTGTTTGAGTCCGCTTCCTCCCTCTGGAAGGGGGTTGGGGGATCTCATACAAATGAAACACAAATTTCTGCATAACTTGAGAACTAATCAAGCAAATGGAACCAAAATTGCGGGGTTTTTTGAATGCAAGAAACGTTTCTATGGTGATCTCAAACACAAATTTCAACCATACCTGAGAATTATCCAGGTAAATAAGCCACAAACTGTGTATTGTCTGGGTAAGAAGAATGTTCTGATAGAAGGTTGAACGCCTTCTAGTCAAAAAAAAAAACTCAATAAAAAAATGTGTCAGTTCTTTGTAATCTTCATTCATTTAGTTGCTAGCGTAGCAATGCTCGCACCGGGATCAGCTAGTTTATGATAAAAATTTCTGAATGAAAATCATTTTCTCTTGCAAATTGATAAACGGTGTGAATTTTTTAATTGGTTAACGAATTCATTAATTAAACTGCTCTTGGTTTTATCATATCATTCGTGGGTTAACGAATTTATTTTTATTTATGGACAATACAAGGTGGTCTTATTTTAAGACGCGGCTTGGTAGCTCAGTGGTTACTCGTTCTGCTTACTGAGCAGATAGTCGGGAGTTTAATCCCAGGCCCGTCCCTTTCCTTGCCATTTGTCACTTGCCTCTTTCTATCACCACTAGATTTAAAATAAAAAGTAGGGTACTGCACTTTCTTTCACTGATCGCATCACTTACCACAATGCCTCCATGATCCAAATTAACTTGCCTCACTAACACAACTATCCTTCCCTTGGCAATTGTAGAGACACAGTGGTGAACTAATCATCCTTCTTCCCCCCTCCCCAAAGAATAAAACATTAATATTGTATTGTTTGTTCAAACACTGATTGATTCATATGCTTGATATATTTCTCTGATAACTTATAAATATAAGTTTTTGGTTCGATTTTGTGGTGCAACAATTTGTTTTATATTTCTAAATTTATTCATTCATATATTCGTGTTCTATTTTTTACTTGTTATTTGATATATTTATTCGTTTACTTGTGTCTCCATGTTTCGTTGATTACATTTGCACTAATTTTTTTCGTAATTGTTTTTTGGTTTGTTATTTTTGTTTATTTACTTATAATATATATTTAATATATGTATTATTTGTACATTTTCTCATAAAAAAAATTCCATTAGTAAGATAAGTTTTTCATATTATCTTATTCAACCTTTTTTATGCTAATTTTTTTTATTTATCTATCATGTATAGCAATGTTCAAATATTAGATTTTTATTCATTTTTCGACTATAAACATACCATTTTTTTCGTTGACTTAGTTTTTATTCCACCAATATTTTAATTTATTTTTGTTAAATAAGCTTCAATAAATTCAAATCAATTAGAAAAATCAGGTATAAGGAAATGTGAATGTTTTGACTAAGCATTCAGTCATTTTATCGTAGTAAACGTGTTATTTAGTTGAAGCGGGCTGAAACCTTTTCAGTATGTACATTTTCGCTTGTGTTTGCGTTCCATCATTACTCATATCTTCAAACGTCCACAATAGTGAAAAACCGTCAACATCTTTCCTAAGCAACACATAACTGTCAAATATGGTTGAAACAACTAGATTGTGACTTGAATAAGTCATAAAAAAGTTTTGTTAGTCGGTTTGTAACAAGTGTGCTGCTAGGGACGTTAATATTTTATTTTGAAATCAATATGGAGTCAATTCAATTATGCTGACTCCTCGACCTTTTGTCCGGTGAAGTAACGTTAAGTAACTGCTGCGCGTCTTAATACACTCAAAGCTAATCGCATTAGCTTGAGGTGAGTTCTACTCTTATGGCCCAAACACAATGATAACGGAAACTGAGCGGCAGCAGCAACGGAAATGCCCGATCTGAGTAAGTCTGACTGTTGGAAAGAAAACAGGCTGGATCCAAGCCGATTATCACTGGACGTATCAAAGTCTTAGGCAAAAACTTTCAAACTTGCCGTTTTCCATTCCGTTTCCGTTATCATTGTGTTCCTTCGGTATCCTCGCATCGCTGTTATCTTCGCATAAAGCAGCATAAGGTTGGCAGCACTGCTGCAAGAAATCAACCGAACGAAAATTCGCACATAGAAGCAGGCGTGGAGTTTCGGTGTCAATTTTTTTTTTCATTTCAATAACTGTTCGATTGATGATAGGATAATTTTTTTCTCCGAAGAAATGACATACCTCAATTAAAATTAAAAAAACAACTTTACACTTACATTAATTGTTATGTTATGTATTCTCCGTGCGAGGAGTAACGATTATACACTACTAAAAAATCGTGGTAAATTTGGATGCACTTAGACCGTTACTTGCCTGTGGCCTTTTAGACATAAGAATTAATCGGAAGAGAAAAGAGAAATATCACAACCACTTATTCTCGAGTTGCGTATTTTTCTGTTTTACATGAAATCGTTTAAATTCTTTGATCAACGTAAAAAATGAATAACGTTCCGAATTAGTTTAAAAATTTGTGAGAGGGTTATTTTGTTCGGATTTCAACTGTATTTCTCTGATATTTGTTTTTCAAAAAAATTGGTAGAGCTCGTTGAGCATTTTAATTGATAATGGAATTTTTGCTTAAATTTAAAGTTGATTATTCTAGAACATATACATAGTTCTGTAAAGTACACGAACTGTCTTCTTGGAAATTTTCTCATGCAGTCAAGTGTCATTATTTGATCAGGAGCCATTGGAAGACTTGACAATTAGTATTCCTTCACACGTCACCAAAGTCAAATACAAACACTGAACCTCTGGGAACAACATCAACAGCAGCAACAGCATTGAGTACGATCCCACCTTGCCCAGTGCTGAAGCTAATTAGGTCACGTTGATTGTTTGATATTGCAGATATGCTAATCGTCATCGTCACTAAATCAGTAGGGACATTCCTCGCGCTGGACCGACGTCGCTGCATCATCCAACGCGACACAACAATGATGGTGGAAAACTTAAACATATATCTGCCGCATACATACATCCTTGCATGAATCATCTCCGATCTTCCTCTAGCCAAGTGCTGCGCCGATGCTAAGTGCACTTTGATGGAAGCAGAAGATGAAATCCGGGCAACTCTCTTCTCCTGCTGAAGATGCAGCTTACCGAAACAACTTCTGTTGCTGCAGCTTCTGCGGCCACCGCCGTTGAGTGTATGTAAATATTTATAATGAGAGATCAATTTCCATCTTAATAATAATGATTGATAAACACTGAAAGGCAATTTGATGTTGCTCCTTCGCGCATAACTTGAAATCCTCAGTACTTGACTCTGTTCATCTTCCCAGGCGGCCTCGTATGAATAAGTGTGTGTGTATATTTGCGGTTGCGATGCAGTGATTTGTCCTATAGTGCTACATTGTGGGACCGCTTCAACTTCTCCTCCGTCCCATCAATCCTCTAGGACGGAAACTGGCGCTTGCAGAACGCGACAAACCTTTGCTTGGCACCATCCTTACTGAGCAGGGCGGCGCAGCCAGTGTGTTGTCAACCGTTGTCTGTCCATCAAGCGACAACAACAACAACAACAAACGGCATCACGGCCAGATTTGCCAACATTCTGCTTGCTTCCACGAATATTCTGCCTGCTGGATGTATGTGAATGTGACATGCATATAAAGCAAATGCAAATTGATATGTTAATTACTATGCAAATAAAACTGAAGACGGAATCCATCATGCAAGCGCTTAATTTGTTCAAACAGACTCGAAAGCCCATGATAGCGATGCGCTGGTTGGATGGCGGAATTGCTGTTGCTTCGAAACTTCCCCACGGTGAAGGACGGACGAATGAGTGTGATAGGAACTGTGGCCTGGGAGGAGGAGGAGGAGAGAGAAGTGTCACTGTTGCTTGTGGCTTTCTGATTGCATGAACGGTGGACAACACCACAAAGTGGTACAGTACAGATCAGATTTTTCGTTTGAGTTTTGGAGATTTGGGGAAAAAAATCAGGCCTAAGGCAAGGACATTTTTTTCGCGTAGCCAACGTCTCAGAAGCTAAGCTTTTAGAAAAATGTAAACATTGCGTGCTGTTTGTTGTCGATTGGTTGTGCTTGTCAAATCGTTAAAAAATGAAGTGTTCAATACCACCCTGCAAAAAATAATTCCATTGCAGCGCGAGACCGATGTATTCGAAGCTTCATTTCGCGAAAAAAATGCTAAGCGCTTACAGTGGATCAGATCCATAGTTGCAGTTGCGAAGGATATAATACAACAAGGTAAAGTTCGGTCTAGTTAGAATCCGGAATCACTCATTGTATTGCAGCGGCACGGAAAGTGACTGCTGCAAGAATTCTTTTACAGCGGTTTGTTAACCCAGGTGCCCACTTTCTATGGTATAAATTTCACGGTGTTTCGTGCAGTGAGTCAACCGTTATTCCAGGTGGAAGCCGAGATGAAAAAAAAATTCTGCACATTAACGTTGATAACACTAGTCGGCAAAATCGGAACTTTTTTCGCTCCCGTCGGCATTTCTGGGTGGATTTTATAGATTTAGCTACGCTGAATCCAAATATGGGCTCAGAAATGCTGTAACACGTCCAGTTTTTGAGAAAAATGTGATTTAAACTCACAAAAACACGTACTTCCGTAGTAATATGATCTACCTAAGCAACAACCAGAATATTGGCTCTGCCCCTTGCAAGTTGGACTTGGATTTTATGGAATGGACCTCCCTGAATCCATTCGTGAACACATATTTTTCGCAACACGTTAGATTGATGAAATAAACCGGGTTTTCATTCACAAAATTACGAATTTTCATAAAAATCAAGATTTTCTATTTTGAAAACATGAATTTCAGCTCCACCCTTTGAATTTTGGGCTTGGATTTTATGAAATGGACCTCCCTGAATTCATAAGTGAACACGGATTTTTTGTAACACGTAAGGTTGATTAAAAAACCGGTTTTATAAAAACACGGATTATAATCTAATGTGGTCCGCAATCAAAATCACAAAAACGTTGAAAATCGACAAATCAACCGTGTACGATGTGCTCAAACGTTTCAGGGAGCGTGGATCGAGCGCCTCAAGGTAAGCGTCGTATTGGAAATATGACCCCAAGCTGAAGGTGTTGAGAACTGTCTGAGCAAACTGGGGACTATCAGATAATGAAATCGCACAAAAATACGCTGCTGCTCGCAGTACCGTTCGAAAAATTCGTTTGCGAGCAGGATATCGTTCTTATCGAGCCAGCAAGCAACCAAACAGAACGTTGAAGCAATGTTTCGTCACGAAAACTCGAGCTCGGATATTGTACTAGCTGGTTTTAACGAAGTTCCAAGGAAGACTGCTCATCTACGATGAAACCTACGTCAAAATGGATTTTGGACAGCTTCCTGGCCAAAATTGCTACATGGCGACGGCACGAGGAGATGTTCCTTCGAAGTTTAAGTATGCTTTCATGGACAAATTTTCCAAAAAAAAACTGATGATTTAGCAAGGGATATGCAGCTGCGGAGCAGAGACCAATATGTTCGTGACAAATAAAACGATGGACTCGAAGCTGTACAAGGAAAAATGCCTCAAAAATCGCGAACTACCGTTCATTAAAGCCCATACAGGTCCCATAAAGTTTTGGCCAGATTTGGCGAGTTGCCACTACAGCCGTAGATTTCATCAATAAATACATAAATCCACCCAACTGCTCACAGTTCCGGCCCATCGAAAGATTTTGGGCAGTAATGAAGCGGAAACTTAAGAAAAGTAGTACGAGACACTGAAGAAGTCTGCACATTGTAGACGAAATACGCGTATCTGTCGAAGATAAGCAAAAGTAGTTGGAATTAAATGGAGAATACTAATTTTTCTTCTAATTTCTAGTTAAAAAAAAGTGGAAAAACGGCTCGGAACGCAACTCAGATGATCAAAATGTGGAACAAATGTGCCAAGGACGTTTGATGGGAGGAATAGAGACGAAAAAAAAATTTCATTAAAAACAAAGAGAAATGATTTGTTTTGATATTTTTTTTCTTAAGGAACAGTAAATTACCTTTGTTTTGATGTATTGAACTTATTTATACGTCAATTCGTTACCGAGATACAGGTGATTTTAGTATTCCGGATTCTGAAAGGACATAGCTATATAAACTTCACATCTGCCAGGATATTCTCTGACCATTCTACACCGGACACATTTTAGAAGTTAGGAACCATTTAACACTGGTTAAAACAGCAGTTCCTAATTTATTTGGTAGTGAAATTTCGAAGTCCTGGTAGTAAGTATTTCATACACTTGTTTCTCTTAGATTACTAAAGAATATTAATGAACGTTATACACTTTTTTAATTTTCGGCGATAACTCCAGAACGGAACAATTTATACACCTTAAGGGGGAATACACAGTTAGAACGAGAAAAAAAACTCATTTTTGAAAAAAAAATTTCAAGGGGAAGTTTTTACTCAAATCAATCGAAACTTTTTTACAATTTTAAGTGTATCCATGTAGTATACAAAAGTATTATTTTGTGGTAGCTGTTGTTCCAAAAATAATAGCCCAATCTGAACGCAGCGAACACACAATTAAAATATTACGAGCTCAAAACGGACGGCTTAAGGTGAAGCTGACAAGTATTGAATATTGATACAATTGATTGCAAATCTTCAAGCAAAGCAGCTCGTTGATGACTTGGCAAATAGTCCGTTGCAGCTGAAGTTCAAATTCAAAATTACTCTTAACCTAGGCTTTAATAGAGGTTTTTATCCGATTTGCTAGTATAATTTGATAATTTTCAAAATTTAATGACTCCAAATTTAGTCACTCGACACTCACTTGTTTGTTAATTTGATCGTGCTTTACTTTCGTAGGAATATGCATAAGATAATGAATTATTTTCAGAGCTGCAATACAGGAAACGAGGAAATCCATACAGTGAATCACTACGAAATTTTGCAACTACTCTTCGCTTTCACTCACCAAGGTCTACGTCCTTGGTCATGGTGTGTGTGAGTGATATCGAATAAACATTCTCAGTGGTTTGATGGTACTGTGAACTAGTGTGGTATAACGTTGCAGGCAGAAAATTTGTATCCCGTAAAAAAGGCGCTGATTTTCATGGTGTTTGGCATTAAGGAATCATGGAAGGTGTCGATTGCATACGTTCCAATCAATGGGCTGACAGCCGTAGAAAAGAAAAACTTTGTAACTATCGTATGGCCTGTTCATAAATTACTTAGACTCATATTTGAAAATCTAAGACCTCCCCTCTCCCCACGTAGACTTTTATACATACATTTTTTTTTTTTTGAAATTTTGTATGGATTGTAGACTTTGCTCAACAATCTACACCCCCTCTCTTCCCACTCGGACAAAGTCTATGTGGTTTATGAATAGCCTCATACTATGCCACTAACATGAAGTTGGAGTTAAAGTTTTAACTTTCAATTTTGAAGGCACAAAGTCCAATATTTCAACTGCAAATGCATTTTTTGTACCCTCTGCACCGATTCCATGTATTTTAAAACCAGTTTTCCACATCACGATGGTGAGTACAGGGTGTCCGAATATTATCCGCAAGCAAAATGGTGTTAAAACTATCTCTTATTACTCTAATTGCTATGTGTTGTATTCTCCGTCCGTGGAGTAACAATTATGATGTAGAAGGAGGTGTTCGTTCATCATCATGAGGCACCAAGAGTGGACAGTAATGTTTGCTAGAATTAAGGATATGAAGAAAAAGTTTTTAAAGTTCGGTCAGTGTACGGCAAGTTGAAAATTGAATAGAAGTATTGAAAATTCAGCGAAAGGGCATGGGTAAAGTAGTACTTGAACCAAGGACGTTACTATTGTCTAACATCGCACTGCGGATTGGATCGCACTCATGTATCACTGATAGCTTGTGATAGTTTCTAGTGGTAGTTTGCACACACTCTGTTTTGGTAGTGTACATGGGAGAGGATCCCTTCCTTTTTGGGTTTGTTGTTGTACACAACGTCTGATATTACTCAAGTTAATGGTGGAGATTGATGAATGGATCAATTCTTTTGTGAATTGCGATGAAAATACATCCCTGAACAATCCACGGAAAAGTGTCAGTGAGCAAGTTTATGGTGAGCAAGTTCAACTGACAGAAGAATAGAAGAAATTATCATTGCCATTTCGCAATTACTGTCCGTGTTCTCATATTTAAAACATCATGTATATGAGAAGGAAGTCGTTTATGCAAGTTTTTTTTTCAAATTTAATCCGCTGACCGGATCAGAAATCAAGAAGGCAATAAAGAAGAGCAAATAACAACGTTTGAATCTGAATATTATAAAAGCAATTTCTGAATCATTAACCGACAACTAGACAACAAGGTTTCTTATATCAAAACAAAGAATCTAAATCTAGAGAGTAAAAACTTTTTCTTTTTTTTTCGAATTTCGATGTGTTTCCGAATTTAACTAGAACATGTTTGCATTTTTTAACTATAATTTAATTAAAGTCATTTAAGTTTTTGTTGATATGTAATTCAAGCTTAAAAGTGAACCTCAACCAATTGTAAGCCAATCTTTTGATTGCAATGTCGCAATGTCATTTTCTTTAAATTTATCAACGAAAAATAAAACTAATATCTTTATGTTCACAGATTTCCTGGAGCTATTGCTTCATTTAAATTTGAAATTTCTGTGACACTGTAGTTATGCCGGTGAGCTTTGATGAACTATATGACAGCAACATTCTGCAAATACAGTTCGGAGTTAATGGTGGCAGCAATAATTAAGGTTATCTATCTAATTTTAAAGCTTTTTCTTGATTTTTTTTAAATATACACGTTTTTTCATCAGTGTATGCAAAGTTTTTCATCTTACAGCTAATGATGATGTCGATGTGTATGAGTAGCTGAATTGAGCTTTTGAAGAGATTTTTTTATTTCTTTATTCCTTCATTATCGAGATTTTCAGCCCCATGCTGGTTCATCGCCCATCGTACTCACTCAACACCTTTTTGGAGGTCCTACGCCGGGGTCGAGGAAGGAGTTTTCGTGCCTGCTAGTCATGAACCTGTATACAAATATATAGTTGTTTGGGAGCATACATATTTTTCAAATTCAACGACCACAAACACTCAAGCATCGATCTGATATGGCGTCTAAAGTGCTTCAAATGAAACTCAGTGACAAATGATGTACATTTCCGAAAAACTATTGCAGTTCAATGTTGTTTATTGTTCTATCTACTATATGTGCATGATGAATCCTGGAAAATGAAAGCTGTTTAGTGATATACCTGTAACTAGAAAATGAGAAAAAAACTAAGTAATTTACATTTAATTTCAATTACCTTTATTGCTTATCTTGGCAGATACGCGTCTTTCGTCAACAATGTGTAGACTTGTTCAGTGCCAATTGAAAACGTTAGAAAATTACTTTTTCATATTTTTTTCAATCATGGAAGGAGTTTCGAAAAGGATAATCCACGATGAATTGTCTAAGATAAATTCTAATATATTGAAGAACTTCATAACTTCGATTATTGGAAGCTGTGCTCTTTTGAAAAGGATGTTTATTAATCAAACGAACACCAATAAAATGTCTTGTAATTTGAAAAACCAATTTAATACATATTTCCAACTCAAATTATCATGATATGCAATTATTATTCTTTAAAGATGCAGAAACTAAGAAACAAACTTCCTTGCGCTGAACTCGCCGGCTTGACGCCGCACAGAGCTAGCAGAGCTTGCATGATCAAAGGGCAGCGTTGTCGTCGCCTGCGTCATGCACTCCTGCGAACCGCGGCTTCAGCTGAAGCTACTTGCATGCAAGAGCTCAGAGGATCATGCCGTTGCTGTCATAAAGAATTCCGCAAACATTCTCTTCGAATCTTTGAGTTATGCAGCTATCATTCATCTTTCGAGACTATGACGTCCCGTAGCACGCTCATAGTCCGTATTGTCAGAGCCGAATTTGCATTGAAGTCGCAAGAACTGATCGTGATACCACCCTTTGGAATTTTATCAACGACGGCATTCAGTTGACTGGAAAAGTTCTCCTTGTCGTGTAGCTCGGCAGAAACGGTAAAATTAAATTATAGTAAGCTTTCGATCTCGTGTTCTGAATCTTGCTATGATTTATGTTTCATTAATTGGCTCCCTCTTGATAAGCGCAGCCTTGGTCTGGGCATTATGTAGGACTCCAGCCTCACAGTACCAGTGAGCCTTGTTACCTCGAACACTGGAACATAGCACTACTTGTCCCGAAGATGATTTAGTTTCTGCAAAGTTTGGCCAACAGACTTCACTTAGCCCAAAGATTTCGAGCTTCATACCGTCGTCCACCTAGTTGGCAAATTGTGTTGAGCTAACGTTGAAACCTGAAATTTTCCAAATATTTTCCTTTGTTTTGCGTTAAAAGTCGTTGCCATAGCATCAGTTTGTAATCTTCCTTTGTTGGTTTTCTATCTCCTTAATAGGGTTGCCATATTTGGTATAGCTTCCAGGGAAGAGTATTTTGTACACAGAAAATAATAATACTAATAATGAATCCTACAGAGCTTGAGCTGTTAAGTGGAATACTTGTAACTAGAAATGATACTAATAATGTTGGCTTCGGCAATTGATTAGTTTTTGCAACCAATTTTCAAACATCTTCTCCTATATATTCTTCCATCAAAGCACATCACTGAACATGATATGATAACTCAATTGTTAAACTTTAATTTGACTACCTTTCAAAACGTGATTCATTCTGTTAAGCCATATTTCTATAAAGATAAATCACTTGTACTCAAATGCTCCTTTTTTATTTCTAATAAGAGAACACTTTTCTAGCAACCTGCAGTGCAAATGGAACGACAGCCAAGCATTTAAGAGGCTGTCGATAATAGTTGCAGTAACTTGAGAAATTTAAAGCCTTATACAAAACAACTTCAAGGCGTTCTGTATGATTCTGTCGTTTGAAATTGATCGAAGTTCATGAAGAAAACATATGTTAACAAACAACAACGTCAGCTTTGTGCATGATGCTGCGAAAACATTAATCAAGAGTGGACTCTGCTTAACGGGCCTAGAATAGGTTAATCTCCGTAATGCAGAAGAATATCGACAACATGCTGTCCGCACACACTGCCGATATAAAGGAAACTCATTTTTTTGATACACGCTCACAGTCGGCTAAGTTTTGACCGTCCACCCTTTAATGGAAACAACCTGGTATTTACACACAGATAAAAAGAAAATTAAATTTTCTGCGTTATTTAATGAACATAAGGGGAATGCTAGGTTTGTCAGAAAATAATGGGATATTTTATGTCAATTTAAGCCCGAGAACGCCTGAACCTGTATGAAAAATTGCAAACATTGTTGTATGGCGCACACATAAAAAATAATTAATTTTAACAAGTGTGTAAGATTTCTCTTCATTTAATTACAAGCCAAAGAGGCGTAAACAACGAAATTGTTGAAATCTTTTCATATCAACTTGGCTTGGTTCATGAACAGATTCTCTGACTTGAGAAAATCATCCATTGTTTATCCGCCTAAGCTGAACATATCGTTGTTAGTCGTATGGTGATTTAATCGAGAGTGAACTTTTACGCGTAAAATTAATCATTTTTGTTGCATGCCCTTAAAGTCGGATATTCTAGTTCTATCAATCAAGTAACATCTTAAAACCACCATGAGAGAGAAGGCTATATGCAGCAAAATGTTTTGGGTTGGTGGAGTGATGACCTTAATATAAATCTTATGGTCACACAGTTCATCTAAATTGCTAGTTTCCTGTACTAAACTGTACCCAATAAGCTTAGAGTGCATAGTGTTGTCGCGTTTATGGTCATATTTTCCGCTATCGTCTACAGTCCATGGTCAGATTGATCGTTTGCAGATTTCCATCACCCAGCACGGCTGTCTTCCCATCCTCTGGAACCGTTCGTTTTGAACGAATGGCAATTCCCTTTCTACCAGCAAGAACCTGCTACGCTTACAACGAGAGCAGCGACGAGTTCAAAGATACTGGGAACGGGGCACTGTTTTATTACCTAATTAGAGAATTGTTCCTCAGCTGCGATACAGAAAAATCAATAAAACTATTCCACTGGACCCATCCACTGCAATGGGAAGAAAAAGTGCACGACATGTGCATGCACGACGCATGCACATGTCGTTAACGGGTGTAAACAAGAAATTCAGAATTGATGCGTATGAATAAAGCAATGCAGTGAATGCATGCGATGAGACCCGCGAGCTTTTTATCGGCACTGACAGCGTTGAGGTAGGTCTTGTGATTATACGACTGTGGTAATTTTAGCTCGCTGCTGCACTGCCCTTACAAAGCACTTGTTTTTTGCTCTGTTTGCGATGAATAAATAACGAAGAATTGAGGTTGCAGCTGGAGGGAGAGGGGAGTAATCCGTCAAAATTACCTATGCACACTCACATCACCAATCGATGCTTGACGATTTTATTGCCTGAAAAAGATTACTCCTATGGGCGCCGAAAGGGTTACATCGAGGGGTCCTTGGCTAATGGCTGGACACACTTCTTCGAAATGGCATTAAAATCAATAAGTGTTGTCATAAATAATTCAAGCCGATGAATTGCACAACCCTGATGACATGTACGCTAATAGGAAACAATCGGTGCGACGTTCCGTTTTATTGCCAGGGTCAGTGCACTGTTGCTCGAGCTGATTCAATGTTTATAATATCAGTTGATAGTTAATTATTATTGTCTGACAATTTTAAGTATAGTGTATTTGTTGTATATGAGTGTAACGTTTAATCTGTACTCTGGACACAAAGATATAAATCTTGATACATTGCTTTATTAGTTTTACCGTAATTACTCAACGAAGCGATAAAATGTTCCAGCGGGATTATCATCATCTAGATTTGCCGAAGTGTAACCGTCAGCTTTTAAGAATGATGTCCCACAACCAATCACGAGTCTTTTTTTTTATTCGTTTATTTTCCATCGGCCTATTTCCTCACAACGTGGTGACAATCACCGACGCCAGGAAGACGACTCCACCACCACCTTGACCGTACATATCGCACTCATCAACACATGAGCCGGGACCTTCCGACGTTGACTGGGATTGAACCCAGACCCACTGGGATCGACCAAGGGTCTTCTTCTACTTTGCTTTATCCAAGACTTTCTAGACTTTCAGCCCTGGGCTGGTTCATTTCCCGTCGTAGTCACTGAAATACCTTTTGGGTATTTTCGTAACTTGTTCGGGGGAAAGATTTGAACGCAGGACTGTGGCGTGAGAGGTATGAATGTTAACCACTCACACACGATCTGCTTCAGAAAATGTGGTATAAATATGCAAGATATTGCATATTTGCAATCGATTGCAAATTTCTGGCGAGGAAGACCCCACTTTGTTAACACCGTTCTAGAGATTGCCTGAGGTAGTCCCAATTTGTCGGCAAAGCAAAAACACTACCAGTGGTTTCTCTAACGAGAGTGGCGCTAAAATCACTGTGTTTTGAGTGACCTCGAGAGATATTTTTGAACGATTACAAGGATTACGAACATCCCAGATAATGGAAGATATATTCCAAGATTTCCAGAACGCCCCTTCCATGATGATTTCGGGGCTGGATGGTCATATGCAAGCGTAGTAAGCTACCGCTGATTTTCATCGAGAAAGGCGTTGAGACGAACGCTTTATATTATAAAACAGCAATTTTCCAGAATGTCGTGAAGCCAAGCTTAAAAAAATTTACGAGAAAAGTGATTCAATTTTTTTCAGCAGCCTTCTCATACAGAAAAATTGGTCCAAAACTGGTCTCGGTCAAATTTGACTTACTTTTTGGCGAAAAAGTAACGGCATACCACTTCACCAGATCTAAGGAGTGTATCGAAAATATGCTATCCCCGAACTTTCTTTCAAATTATGTTGAAAACCGATCTTTTATTCATACAAAAATTGATCCTTTATTGTACGAGGTTAAACTTGAACATAATGAAGACCGGATGAAATTTAAGTTATTCCTTCACGAATTTTCGAACTTTGGATCGAATGCTCTTCATCAAGTTCCGGACAAGTGTTGCATCGCATTTTTGGACGCTTGAGCCCAAATTTTTTGAACTCCTGCATGTTCCCAGCTGCCTTACCAGTCTTCTTGAAGACCCTCTTCACGATTGCCCAGTAACGTTCGATGGGTCGAAGCTGAGGGCAATTTGGTGGATTGATATTTTTCTCAACGAAATCTATACCCTTTTCCGCAAGCCAATTGAGAGTGGTTTTGGCATAGTGAGCCGACGCTAAATCCGGCCAAAACAGTGGAGGTGTACTATGCTTCTTATATAAAGGCAACAATCTCTTCTGGAGACACTCAGATCGATAGATTTCCGCATTTATAGTTCCGGTAGTGTAAAAAATTGTTGACTTCAAACCACAGGAACATATTGCTTGCCATACCAGTACCTTTCGACCGAATTTCTCACTTGAATCGACCTGTCCGCATCGCTCACATCCTCCCCAACGACGGCAGTAAAGTATTGTGGACCTGGAAGGGTTTTGAGTCCTCGCTTACATAGGTCTCATCGTCCATCAAAACGCATGCATCCGGACGCTGCAAAAGACGCGAATACAATTTCCGGGCCCTTGTTGCTGCTCGCTTCTTCTGTTCTGCACTTTGTTTCGAGATTTTCTGCTTCTTGTAGGTCTTCAGGTGGTTTCGCCTCTTGATACGCTGGATCATTCCGACACTCGTTCCTGCTTTTTGGCCAAATCACGTATTGACATTGATTTGTTCTTCATGATTAGAGATACCACTTTCTGCTCCAGTTTCGGGTTGGAAGAACCGGGTTTCTGCCTCTTCCTGGTAGCTCATCCAAAGAATAGTGTTCCCAAACTTATTAATGATGGTTTTAACACTCGCATGATGAATTCCAAACCGCTTCGCCAATTTTCGCATAGTAATACCCTTCTCACTTAGCCATGTGTCAGAACCTTAATTTTCACTTCCTTTTCAATACGCGACATTTTGAAAACGCAGAATTTGAACCGCACAAACAAGTAAACAAAGAAAGCTGACAGTCAAACGCACAGCATGCAGTGTTCAGAGCATAAAAAACCATCACAAATACATGCGTACAACGCAAATGTATGTGGATAGCTTATATTCGATACACTCCTTA